>CATVIB010000392.1:0-51301 GCA_958336395.1 Ctenicera cuprea
AAAAAAAAACCATTTGGGTCGTACTAGGATGCTTTAGCTATGTATAATGTCTAATTTCTCGTACCCAATTTATTTTTGTAAGGGATTATTTTCCCGATAAACTTTTGACGCACCTCTACATTTAAAAAGGTTGAAAGATGTCGTACTTTTTATAGATCTAAATACTGTCCGTTTTTGATAGGCAAATGATCTGTTAACAAATTAGTAAATCACCATCAAGTTTACCACCAAACAGATAAATTCATAATTTATAAAAAAAAACAACAGTTTTTAACTCAGATTATTGTATTTCAGGATTAAAATTTCAAGCACAGCAATATGAATTTATTTGTCTAAAAGTAGGTACTATACACTAAGGATTTAATTCGCACCCAGCCTTTGTTTAGTAGAACATCTCTGTGTCGTGCAAGTAATTCGTCACATTCGTGTTTCTTAAAGGCAATTTTCTTTATGATATTGGCGAAAGCAGTTTATTACTAATTTTTTTCTGTATCGGATAACTTATTTTTTTTGCCGAATTTTTTCGTTCTCCAGATACTAATATAACAACATTAAAACAAAATTTGATTACTACCTAGAAAATGTTTACATTCGCCTTCCGCGAACCGCCAGAAATTAATTTTTAAATTTTAAAAATCATTAGTAAAAACATAGTTTATTGTAAATAAACAATTCTTAACTCTTCAACAAGTTATTTATTTTAACCTTAAAACGTATTTCGACATGTTTATATGTCTTTTTCAGAGGCAAGATGAAAAATAAACAGTTGATGTTGCTATAGGAACAATACATCTTCATAACTTGATTTTGGTTTTCTATACTTGTGTCCAGATGACTTGATTTCTTATTCCAAAACGTCCAATAATAGTGAATTTAAGAGATCAATTTGCTCATTCATTAGAGGTGCAGATTTGAAATGTTTGTGAATTCCAAATGCTTTTAGTATATCTAACTTACGTTCATCACTATAAAAGTGTAAAAATTGTATAGTGTTAGATGTCATTGAATGATTGTGTTCTAATAAGTGTTTAGCGTAATTGGATTTATGTGAGTGTTTATATTTGTAACAACGTACTTGTTCTTTGTATCTAATATCAAATTTCTAATTGTTTGTCCTATATAAACCGAATTACAGTACGAGCAATTTAATTTGTGATTGCCTGATTTTAGTAAATTGTCTGTTTTTTCTTTAGCATTAAACAACGTGTTTAAAATGTTTTTTGTTGTTTTAAAGGTTGTTTTACATTTATTTGTTCTGTTTATAATTTTGGCAATTTGTTCTGGTTTATTGCAAAAATACGGAATTGACGCGTATTTCATTTTGTCTTATGAAGTGGTCGGACAAATTTTCTGAATAGCCTATTTATAATCTTTCGCTTTAGTTAGTGTATCAAGAAGTTGAGTATTATAGCTATTATTGTGTGCAGTTTGTTTAATAATCGAAATTTCTCTATTATAACTAGTTTTAGGAACCGCTGAAGCCCTATATATCATGGACCTGTATGCTACTAATTTATGTGTTTTAAGATTGCAAGAATCGTGTGGTATTGTAATGTCTGTTTGTGTAGGTTTTCTGTAAACAGAATAGTCAAGTTTATTATTTGAATTAATTTTTATGTTTAATTAATAATAATAGTGAAACGTCATTAGTAAATGTCAAGTGACGAAGATCTTGACATAGTAGCTCCGTTACAACGTTTAAATTTGCGGCCTGCAATACTTAATTTTGGTATCAACGCACCTGTAAATCAGATTCCAATAATGGCTTTACCACCATTATTTCCCAATGGTTTTGTACCACAAATGTTTAACGATATCCCAACTTTCAGTGGAGACCCTCAGTCATTGCCCGAATTTATTAGATCCATTGAAGTCATCATACTTCAATTTCAAGCGCCTTTGATTCCCGATCAACCTATTCCTTATATTAATAAATATCTCATATCAGCAGCTCGTAATAAATTAAGAGAGAGAGCTAGTGAAGCTGTCACAGGTTATAACTATGATACCTGGAACGAATTAAAACAAACCCTTATACAGACATTCGGAGATCAAAGAAGCGAGCTTAATTTAACCATCGACTTAGCTAAAATGCGACAGCAGTTTAAAGAATCCCCAATTGACTTTTACAACAGAATAAGAGCTCATTTAGCAACCTTTAATGCCAAAATTTCATTGAGCCCTGACCCACGTGCAATAATAAATTATAAACTTCAAAATGCTAAAGCCTTAGCTTTAAGAACCTTAGTATCCGGTCTAACCGAACCATATGGCACTTTAATTAGATCACGTAACCCACAAAATTTGGAAGTTGCAATTAATATCATTCGAGATGAGATGGACATTAAATACTCTCGATCAATTACTCGACCACTTGCTAACCCTAATACAAAAAATCCCCAACAGGACCAAAGACAGTATAATACTCCAAAATCTCTCCCTTATTATCCAAATTATGCTCCTCAGTTTCAGAATCAATTTAGGACGCAACAACACAGTTCCCCACCGAGGTTTCCGAATAATCCTCAAAATAATTTTAAATTTCCTTTGAATAATGCATTTACTTACAAACAACCCATGCAAATTCAAAATGTGGCTCCAGCACAATTTCCCATGCAAAAACCTTTTAATAAAAATGTTTTTCGACCTAACCAAGGTCCTTTTAGGCCAAATAACCCAGCGACCCCCATGGAAGTCGACTCTACCGTAAGAGGCGCCGTGCCTAAACGAAATGCGTCCAATCAAAACTTTAATAATAATAATAAACGTCCTAATTTCAACCAATCGCAAAATAATTATTTCAAAGCAACCGGCCAACGGAATTTTAATTCAGAAGAATTGTATATGCATGAAAATAACCCTTATAATTATGACCAATATTCACAAGAGTTCAATCAATACAATTTGATGAACAATGACGACTTTCACGAACAAACTGAAGGTGACGAACACCTTATCAATGACACGGACTGTACTAACGATTATGACGAAACCGATAATGAAAACGAAAATTTTCATTAAAGGCGTTGAAACATTTAACCTAAATTCAATAAAATCTAATTTACCTTTTGTAATAATACCAGGTACAGGAGATAAGCTCCTTATAGACACAGGCAGCACCCGCACCTTGATTTCACCCTCATTTGCAAAAACCTATTTTCCCGATAAAATTTATAAGTACAATTTTACAATTACCACGTCTCATGGTACAACCAGCCACAATGAAATTGCAGACATACCTATTAACCAACTATTTCATGACCCAGGCACACATACCTGCTACCTATACGATTTTAACCCCCAATATATTGGACTTATTGGCCCAGATTTACTGGCGAATCTAAATGCATCCATAGACTTCAATTGGCTCCACGTACAAACAGAAAATACCACAGTACCTTTCTTTTATAACAATTCCAAAAGTCAACAAGAAAAACAAAAAAGAAATCAGTGTAATTTCTCGAAGGTTATACCTCAGGTAGAACCAATCAAAAGATTATTTTTACCGGCAAGAACCGAATGTAGAATATCATTGCCTGTTACTAATCGCAACGGAACTTTCCTCTGCGAAAAAATAAAATTTAATAAATTCTGTTACACCCCCACCTCTTTAGTAAAAGTACATAATGGTATATGCCATACTACAGCTGTCAATACCTCTGACAAAGAGCACCAATTTAGAATATACAACCCCCTAATATTAGACGACTATATTAAGAAACAAAGTGATGTGACAGACGATCCCGACGCAAACGACTCTTTACACGGTGTAAAGTATGACAAAAATATCATTACGAATAACCACTATATCGATGACAATATGAATCCCAAAATACACAATCAACTTCTGAACGAAAACTTAAAAAAAATTAATACATCCCATTTAAACGAGGAAGAACGAAGTGCAATCAATAACATATGTTTTCAATATAAAGACGTATTTCATCACCCCAAAATTCCCCTAACAGTTACAAATTTATCAAAACATCGCATTCGTACAAAAAACGAACTGCCTATATATACTAAAAGTTATAGATATCCCCACGTCCACAGGGAGGAAGTCAAAAAACAAATTTCAAAACTGTTAGCTGAAAATATAATAGAAAATTCTGAAAGTCCATATAACGCACCAATTTGGATAGTCCCTAAAAAACAAGACCAATCCGGAAAAACAAAATGGCGAATTGTCATCGATTACCGCAAGCTAAATGAAAACACCATTGAGGACAAGTACCCCTTACCGAACATAGAGACAGTATTAGACAAATTAGGAAAGGCAAACTATTTCACCACCCTAGATTTAGCATCTGGCTTTCACCAGATAGAACTGGACGATAAAGACCGTGAAAAAACCGCGTTCAGTACTGAGGAAGGACATTTCCATTTTAAACGAATGCCTTTTGGGCTCAAAAATGCCCCTGGGTCATTCCAAAGAATTATGAACCACCAAGCATTAGCCGGGCTCACACCTGCCCAATGCATGGTCTATTTAGACGATGTCATTATTTATTCCACGTCGTTACAAGAACATCTCACAAAATTAGGAAACGTCTTCGAACGATGCCGCAAATCCAATCTCAAAATACAACTCGATAAATCCGAGTTCCTAAAGAAAACCATCAATTATTTAGGACACATAATCACTAAAGACGGAATAAAACCTAACCCAGATAAAATAGCTGCTATTACTAAATTCCCCCTTCCTAAAACGAGAACAGAGATAAAATCATTCCTCGGCCTGTTAGGATACTATAGGAAATTTATAAGAAATTTCGCCAAAATTACTAAATTTCTAACTCAATGTAAAAAAAGACTCTGTCATACGACATGATCAAAATTTCGTACAACAGTTCGAAAAACTCAAAACAATTTTGACTAACGACCCGGTATTAGCCTACCCTGATTTTTCAAAACCTTTCGAGTTAACCACGGATGCTAGCAAATTCGCTATTGGCGCTGTATTAACTCAAGATAGCAAACCAATATGTTACGCCTCACGTACGCTTAATCAAGCTGAAATAAACTATTCAACTATAGAAAGAGAACTTTTGGCCATAGTATGGGCAACAAAACAGTTTCGACCATATTTATATGGTGTACACTTCAAAATTTTCACAGACCACAGACCACTTGTCTGCATTCAAAATCCTAAAGAAATAAATTCAAAATTAACAAGATGGACGATAAAATTATCAGAGTATAATTTCACTATACATTATTTACCTGGCAAGCAAAATAAAGTCGCCGACTGCCTTAGTCGCGTATTAATTAACCCATTGAGCATAGACCGACTCGACACCCCAGAACCAAATTTTGATACTATATCTATTTTGCCTAATATAAATGAACTCCCCGACCTTGAAGAATTCACGATTCCAACCTTACAGTTACCAGAAGAACTCGATAAACCCGACAACGAGGTAACGCCAAAAATCAAAATTATATCAGACGTACAAGTCAGACCACCGTTACCTGGACCAAAGTAAAAATCATCTATGCCTTCACCTGGATGTAATGAAAGGCATGTCGTCTCAAAATCGGACAGTATACATTCCCAAGAGAGTTCCACCCCTACCATGGACTTTAGTGAACTACCACTTCAATACCACAAAAATCAGATAGAATTTTTTTCTGTAACTTTACCTAAACCTATCAGAATTACCACCTTTGATGGTTACACACATATGGCAATATTTGTTACACAAGCAAGTATCATAGAACGTTTCACGACACTACTAATGGAACATTGTAAACCAAACACCCACTATTTTTGTCTCTTCCATAATGAAGACCTGTTTGAAGATTTTTCAAAATTTATTTTCGAAATATCAAATGAAAACTCCCCGAAATTCCATAAATGTACCAATACAGTTATATACGTTACGGATACAGAGACAAGACTCCAATTAATTCAAGACTACCATTTAGGCAAAACAAATCACCGTGGCATATTAGAAACCCAAGAACATGTTAAGCGCAAGTATTTTTGGAAAACTATAAATAAGGACATTGACAATTACATAAATAATTGCGATATCTGTCAGACTGAAAAATATAATCGCAAACCACATAAACTTCCCCTTAACCTCACCGAAACATTTAGCAGACCTTTTCAACATTTGAATATCGACATATTTCAGGTCAACAGACTTAAATATCTTACAATAATAAACACATTCAGTAAGTATGCACAAGCTTATTTACTAGAATCTAGCAACCAAATTGATATAACAGATGCCTTATTTAAATATTTCACGCAGTATATGATACCCCGACAAATAACCGCAGATAACGAATTTAATAATGCAATCCTTAAAGAATTTTTAAAATTACATAACGTAACACTGCATAATACAACCCCCAGACACCACGAGTCAAACTCAAATATAGAACGTTTACATTCAACCCTTTTAGAACATTTTAGATTAATAAAAAACGTTGAAGAAGCAAAAAGAATGCCCTATTGCATAATGGCGTACAACAACACGATCCATTCAAATTTAAATCACACCCCTAACGAAATTCTATTTGGCCATACCGAAACACACGAAGCTATGTGACCAACGCTACTATGAGACATATGTCACAGACCATAAGAAAATCATGGAAAATCTATATCAAGGCTTGCAAGACAAACAACAAGGGACGAAAGAGAAACGAAACGACAAAATTAATAAATTACGCAAAAATCCCACCTTTTCGCTTAACCAGAAAGTGTACTTAAAAACAGAAGTTAGAAATAAAAAACTAAGCAAATTCAAAGGCCCGTTTAAAATAATAAAAATTCTAGAAAATGACGTATACGAACTCAAAGACGTAGTAACTGACGCAATAATTAAACGTCACGCAAACGAACTTAAGACCACTAAATTTATTTTGTCTGATGCAGGAACTTCTACATCACAATAATGTACTTACTTGGACTCACCTATGGAGACGGCACTATCAACGATCTATCGGATAATCCTGGTGTTTATCCCCAACACCTAGGTAATGCTTTAATTAAGGAAAACATATGGACATTAATCCAAATCATTGACTATGAAACTATAATCAATAATTATAATTCGCTTATTAATAATGTAAATATGCTTGTTAATGAAATAGAGCTTGCTAAAGTTGACGCTAGTTTTAATACCAAATTACCCTTCCATAATCTTCTAATCACCGTACAAGAGTATATAAGAAAACTCGATCAAATCAAACAACAGATATTCCCTGATATCAGCTCTAAAACCAAGCGTGGACTCGTAAACGGTATCGGAACAATAATAAAATTCTTAACCGGAAATTTAAACTCAGAAGATGGGAAAAGATATGAAGAAACCATAACAAAATTATCTGACAAAACTGACCTAAATTCCAAAATTTTACTGGAACACACTCACATGATAAATGAGACCCTGAACGACATATTAACCTTAAGTACCAACCAAAAGATACTTACTGACCATATTGATAAAATTTTAGTAAACAATAAAAATATGAAGATTCGATTCACTATAGATAACATTAAGATTACCTTAATAGAAATCTTATTCTCACTGCAACTATTCTTTAATAATTGGTCCGAGCTCGAGAATGCCCCTACCTTCTCTCAAAATCAACAAATGCATCTCTCCCTATTAGAAAACGAAAATCTTCTTAAAAACCTAAAAACTATTCAAAATTTCTTATCTGAAAACCAAGACAGCAATTTAGAACTACCTTTCACAATAAGACCAGAATCACTTCACCTATGTGAAAAAATTATAGTTACCAAAGCGTACCAAATAAAAAATAGAATAACCTTTATATTTGAGATTCCGCTTGTCAAAAGAAATCGAAACTTCAAAATAATCGAGCTGATACCATTCCCAATCTATATGGATAAAAACCTCTACCGAATGATAATACCCACATATAATATGCTTTTATTTAATAGTTTTGAATCCATGCCCATCAATATCAATCAATGTCAATTGATAACACCCAATCAATATTTTTGTAATCAGAAAGATCATTTCTATATACCAAATGGTAAGATTTGCGAGACGCAACTCCTATCTTTCTCAAAAAACCAATCCTGCAATCCCTACCTGTTTGAACTAATTGATTTAAAAATCGTCCAGGCCGATATATCTACATGGCTCATCACCACGCCTGACAAAATATTGCTTGAAATCAATTGTAAAAACCAAAACTATAAGAAATTCTTAGATAAATCCAATTCAGTACACCTCACTACCGATTGTACTGTACTAATCAATCACAAAACCCTTTTATTCAGCATGAAAGTTATTTCGAATAAAAATGAAATGATAAAAATTCCCAGTATTAATAAATTAGAAATGAATATAACAAATTTAAACAAAATAAAACCATTGGACCTTCTACCTATAAATACAAGAAATATTGTCAACAACCAAGCCCTACTTCAAAATGAACAAACTTTATTAGAATCTGATAGTGTAGATAAGAAGTCATATTCAATCATGACAATTGTTGCTTTAGCCCTAACCATTGTAGTAGTAGTAGTAGTAGTGGTATATTTGTTGGCCATTCGGCATAGAAAAAATTACATTGAGGGTACATTACATGAAACATTAAATAGTGTAAAAGCGAAAATACAAAAGCATATAAGATTATACATACATCACATATAACATTAAATTGTAAGGTTGTAAAAGTTCATCTGATTAAAATAAAAGCAATAAAAATTAAAATATACAGCTAAATCAACTGTAAAACTCTAAAAATTCATCAATTGCATAAAATGGATGCTCCAAAAGAAATGTCTTAATTTTACTCTTAAACAATCGATCACTTTCTATGCATTTATACGAGTTATCCAGGGCATTGTATAGACGCGCGCAAAAATGCATATACGATTTAAGAACCACACCATTACGTGAAAAAGGTATGCGAATGACAGCAGCAGATCTTGTAGAATAACTATGAAAGTCCGAGTTTGATTGGAATAGGTTTTGATTCTTGTACACAAAGCGCAAACATTCAAAAATATATAAATTTATGACAGTCATGAACTTGTAAATTTTAAAGGCATCCCTGCATGAGTCACGCCAACCAAGACCAGTGATTGTTCTTATTGCTCGTTTTTGAGGTTTTAAAATTTGTTTAACAGATGAGGCATTACCCCAAAACAACAAGCCATATCGTACGTTGGATTCGAAATAAGCAAAATAAATGCTTCTTAAAGTAAAGCTGTTGCACAAAACTTTCATTTTACGCAAGATAAAGTTTGCTCTGTTTAATTTTATCTGTAACTGTTCAATATGAGGCAACCAGTTTAAATTGCTGTCTAAATATAAGCCTAAAACTTTACAGCTCGTTACACATTGTATTTTAACACTATTTAACAACATATTTGTACAATTGAACGGTATGGCGTTATTAAACAGCATTACATTAGTTTTATCGACGTTTAGTATGAGATTATTTGCTGTAAACCATTTCTGAATTTGAACAAATATATCAGAAATTTTTCTTTGCAATTCGTCGACCCCTTTAGCAGATACTACTATGCTAGTGTCGTCAGCATACATTACTACACGGCCTTGAGTGTTTAAAGGTAAGTCGTTAATAAAGATTAAAAATAACAATGGGCCAAGAATGGAACCCTGTGGAACTCCACTGTTAACATTTCTCAAAACAGACTGACATGAACTAACAAAGCCGGCATTAGACGTGCTATGAATTTGAACATACTGACATCTGTTTCTTAAATAAGAGGTAAAATACTGTAAAACGTTACCTCGAAGTCCATAATGTTCTAGTTTAGATAGCAATAGCTCGTGGTCAACAAGATCGAAAGCTTTAGATAGGTCACAGTTAATACTAGCAGTAATGTTTTGACTTCGTTTACTATTGTAAACGTTATTTAATATGTCATGTAGAGCTGTCTTAGTATCTCTGTTTTGCCTAAATCCGTGCTGCTCAGCGCAAAAATAGTTGTTCAGTTTAAAAAATTCAACTAACCGTTTTTTTACGGCAAGTTCAATAACTTTAGAAAATACTGATAAAATTGATATCGGTCGGTAGTTATTCATTTGCGCTTTATCTTTGCATTTATACAGTGGAAAAATTTTCGCAATTTTCAACTGATCGGGAAAGATGCCACATTGAAAACAAACATTATTAATTATGTTCGATAGTGGTTCGGCGATAAATTTGGCAGCTAGTTTGATAATTTTAACTGGTACATCATCATTTCCGACAGAATTTGTATTACGCAAGCTGTTTATGTGACTTTGTATTTCTTGTGGTGTAGTAGGATCCCAAAAAAACGAAGATCCGGTGACTCGCGGCATTGTTGAAATATATTTGAGATTTTTAGGAATATTTGTTTTTAATGTGTCCGCAAGGTTACAAAAATATGCACTAAATTCATTTGCTATATCAAAAGGGTTTGTTACGATTTCATTTGTAATATTTATCGCGAAATTATTTCCAGGTTGGGAACTTCCTTTATTTATATGATTTTTAACAATCTGCCAAGTTGTTTTTGGTTTATTCGGTGAGTTAAAAATTATTTCATAGATATTTTTCTTTTTAGCGTTGCTGATGACATTTTTTAGTATTTTAGAATAATTTCGATAATAATTAGACAAAACAGGATTTGGAAATCTTTTTAAAATGATATGTAGTTCTCTTTTGGTTTTGCTAGATTTAATTATTCCCGGTGTAATCCACTGCTTGTTGGGCTTACATTTGACTTTCTCTAAAGGAAAAGGTAATTAAGAATAAATTATAAAAGAAATCAAAGTTTAAATTTTTATCATTAGGTTTGGAAAACCAGTTGATTGTTTCAAGTGCATTTCGGAAATGTTGTATGTTTGACAGATTATATTTCCTTAGAAATTTGGTGATGCAGCTGTTTTTTGTGGGTTCATGTACGTTACTCATATTTTTTAACTGAATTATTTGCGCATTGTGATCAGAATAACCCATCCCAAAGTTTAATGTTTGATAACGATCAGCAGTAATGTTAGTAATTATATTGTCTATGCAGGTTTCGGATACGCTAGTCACTCTGGTGGGTGTATCGATTGTCACTGCAAAATTGAAACATTGTAGAAGTGAAAGTAGACGCTTACTGGATTTTGATTGTACCAGCAAATCGATGTTAAAATCGCCACATATTAAAACTTTACCATAATTTGTAACAATCATAAGTAACTTCTCCAATCTTTCAAAAAAGAGATTGACATCACCTAAAGGAGATCTATATATAGACACTACAAACAAATTAAATTCTAAAACATGAATGCCGCAACATTCGAAGTGCAGCTCAACTGAAAGTTGATCGATGCTATTTAACACATAAAATCGTAAAAAATCTAATATGAGGATTAAGGTTCCACCATGTTTAATAGAGCTACGGCAAAAACAATTTGCTACTGTGTACTGTGGTAGTCGGAACAAAGTAACCAAATTCTTATCAAACCAGTGTTCTTGTAAACAAATTATCTGAATGGGACTACAATGATGTACGAAGATTTCCAACTGGAAGCACTTGTTTGATAAGCTTTGAACGTTAAAATTCATTATATTAATATTCTCTAATCTAAAAATATATATAAATAACTATAATAATTATAATTTTAAGTTTGTTGTGTTACTGTAAAAAGCCACTTCTAATAGATAAACTAACCAATTTAATAAATAACAAAAACGCTCAATCAAATCAACTAGCAGAAGCAAAATTTTAATGTAATATTTTACTTTTCTTTTAAATTTCAATTAAAAGACGTAAAATAAACTAAGGATGGAGGAGTTATATGAATTAGATGTGATGAGTAAGTAATTCCTAGACGAAGTGGTTTTGATAGCATTATCTTATAAAGTTACAAGCGATAAGCAGAAGCTTCAGAAGGCAGGTAATTGGTAGCATATAATTTAGAATGTATTCAGAAGTCGTAAATGACACATGTTAATTCTCCACTATTTGTATAATTGTTTAAGTGTAAAAATAAAGCAAATACTTTTTAAAAAGAGTTTCTTTTGAACTCCGATCAAAAGTCGCACGGCAAATAGAACCGAGGATCCACGAAACCATAAAAACAGACGCACGCATCGACAATGCGTGAGTTCTGACTTACCAAGCAATAGGGACGTTTCTGCACCGTAACTGTGATTTCAGTTTTCGCTGTAGTTCTCCTTTTTGTATTTTTTCTACTGATGATGACTGCTTAGCAGTCGAAATATACATTTAGAGTACAAAAGTTCTTGTGAGAACTAAAGGGTTTTGAATTTTCTCACAGTTGCTCATTTATATTTATTTACGTTGTTGATACTAAAAAGTATCGTTTTTGTCCCTTAATTTACAACATAATTGAAAATTTTTGCTGATCCTAATAAATTACTTTAAATAGTCTATCTGATAAAAGTTTATAACGATCGGCGTTTGCGTTTATGAATAAACAATTAATCAATTTCAAAAATTCCCAGAGGGTGTCAAGAGTGAAATTTGGAAAATTAGTAAAAAAAATTTTGTATTTCATTGCAAGCTCTATCGGCTCAGAAAGTTTACAAAAAAAATGTTGTGGGCAGTTTTTGAGAAATTTGTTTTGAATATGTCTAAAACTTTGAATCTAGCTAGTATATTCACGATTTTCATATTTTCCAAAATATGTTAGTTGTTAGCATCACTATTTTATGCTTATCAAGGGCTCTTATATAATAGGATAATTTGCATTGATTGGATTGTGTTTTTGAGTAATCGGGCAGTAAAGTCAAAATTTTCAAAAATTCTTAGCAGGCTTCATTTTAAAGATACAGCATTTGGTAAAAGCATTTGATTTATCTTTAGATGCGCCACAACGCTAAGTATTCAAAATTTCAAAACCGTGTTTATAAAAGAATCTATACCAAAAAAAACAGGTTTAATTTCCGGGCATGAATTGGAGTAAAATTTGGGAGATTACTAAAAAACGAATTTGTAGTTTATTGCAACCGCTATCGACTAAGAAAGTTAAAAAAAATGGTGTAGGCAGTTTTTGAAGAATAATGTTTTAAAAATGTCCAAAATTTGAGTATATTTACAATTTCTATATTTCCAAAAATATTTTTGCATCGCTTGATTATACTTATTAGGGGCTGTTAAATAATGTGACAATTTGTACAGATTAGATATTTTGCTTTTGAATAATCATGCATTAAAGATACAGCATTCTGAAAAAATCATTTGATTTGTCTTTAGATGTACTACAACGCTATTTACCCTATAAAAATCAAGAAATGAGTTCCGGAGATACAGGGAACGAACGCACCCGACTCACAAACTGACATTTAAAAAAACTTTTTTGGGTTCCTTGGACCCCAAAACGTGTATTTCCGTTAAAATTTGATGTTAGAAGTTAGTGCGGTGTATCCTCCCCCAATGCTGCGGGACCTAAGTGAAGATGATATTAAATCACTCATTAATTCTGACACTACGTCCATCAGAGAAATACAAAAGTATCCCTGTCACACCCAGGCTGTGGAGAGGTGCGTCAAACTTGTGACAGAGGCCTCGAATAAAGTATGTGGACATGAAGCTAGAGATGGCTATATCCGGGCAACACTGAAGTCTAGATCGGTTATGCCTCATTTCTCCAAAAAATCAAATTTCAAATGTGTAGTAGACATAAAAAAGAAAAAGTAAAAAACCAGTAAGCCAAAGAATCCTACTCTATGGAAAATCTTTGTAAATAGTTGTAAATATAATGTAAATACCACACCCAACAATTGGATGGTTGGTTGGGTAGGGTGTGGGTGAAACTCGACCAACGTGGTGAGTTGTGGGTCGTTTTGTTCTAGCAAAACGAGCGAAGAGTTGCACAGTAAAAATTGCAAAAAATTGGTAAATTTCTGTTTTCTCTAAGACGTTGCGCGAACGGAAAAAATGAGATTATTGATCAGAATTTAATTTATTTAGGTTATTTAAACCACAAAATAAGCATAAAAAACTAAAGCGTGTTTATTTTAAAAGTTTTAACTAACTTAAAAAATTTACAAAAAAGGCGCGATTTTTGCAATTTTTCATTAACTTTAAGTACGATGCGCGAACGGAAGATGTTAACCGATTTTAATTTTTTTTATGCCGTTTTTCTTCTTATTACAATAGGCAACTTTTCCGCACTAAAGCGTTCCGGGAAAAAAATATTTATTTTTTTCGACCCACTCTAGTGTGTAGGTAACTCATCGACTAATTCGAGGGGTGTCTCACTAGCGGCAATAGGTGTACAAATTTTCTTCAGTACTTGGGCAATCACTCGGCAATAACGGAAATCACGGCAAACATTCGGCAAACACGGCAATCATTCGGCAATAGCTCGGCAAACAGGGAAATCACTCGGCAATCACGGCAATACAACGGAAATCAATGAAAATAAGTTAACAATTAACGAAAATATGGTGGTGTAATCGAAGCTAGACAAAAGCTAAGTCTTAATTTTGTATTTTTTATTACTATTACAGTACATAGATAATGTGAACTAGTTAAAACCAAGCTTGTTCCCATTTAGGACGAAATCTAAAAGTACGTAATTCCCAGCTAATTTGTATTTAGCTTGTGTTTACTACATAATTATTGCTAGTATTATATGAATAACATATTAAAAAAATAACTTTTCAACTCGAATATTACCAACGGCATCAACTTTACTTGTGGACGGTGACGTAGTTAAAGTGGAAATCCCTACAAGCATGAGAAATGCCACCATGCAATAGCGTATATTAAAGATAAATATAAATTTATTTTTGGTTTCCGATATGCGTAATGTGTGTAAACTTTATGTATGACTATTAGTCCTCATATCATTTAGATAGTTAAATGTACTTATGAGAGTGTACCACCGTGTACTTTACTTTGAGGAATATATAGCAATCGTAAGATTTCTTGATCTTCCCTTTCACGAATAAAATGGATTTTTTTGATAAAATTTCAAGTGAATGTAATATCTTCCTACCAAACCATTTAACACAATTACTAATCTATACCGGATTTGATACCATACATTCCCTAAGTAAGTTCCAAGAGAATGATATTGAGATGTAAATGTTTGCAACGGAATACTTGCCAAATTTAATATTATATGAAGAAAATATTAACAATTTTACGAAATATATGCCGCGATGGTAACGACATTTCACGTTGCAGAAGGCCACAGAAAATTGTTGGTTGAGCATTGTATAAGAGCAAATAAGCCAGCAAAAAGAAAAATATCCGACAAAACATTAGACTACTGCTGCTCAGGTACAGAAAAAATAGACGAAACAGGTCGCTGGTACTTTCCCTTATTTTAAATATTCTCGCGGTAAGCATTGATGGAAATTTACATCTAATCTAGCCGGTACAAGCCCGCTGCAGACTCAAGACGTTGCTTACTTACGGGCTGCGTGCGCTCCTACGTCGCGACGTGAAAGGCGCTAAGATATTTAAAGCGCTCACGAAAATAGCTATAACAGCTTTATTTATAAAGTTATCAAAAATTTGTAAAGAATTAAAAACATTTATTTTTATTAGAACTAATTGATAGGCGTATTTTTTAAAATCACGTAACTGCCGGAAAACACGTTGATATTTAAAAGTATCGTTTTGTTTTCCTTAATTCTCAATATAATTGAAAAGTCTATCGAACTGATAAAAGTTTATAACGATCGGCGTTTGCGTTTATGAATAAAAATTAATCCATTTGAAAATTTTCAAAAATTCCTAGAGGGCGTCAGAATGAAGTTTGAAAAATTAGTAAAAAACAAATTTTGTAGTTCATTGCAAGCTCTATCGGCTCAGAAAGTTTTAAAAAAATGTTGTGGGCAGTTTTTTGAAAATGTCCAAAACTTTGAACCTACCTAATATATTCACAATTTTCATGTTTTCTTAAATATTTTTGCATCACTATTTTATCCTTATCAAGGGCTCTCATATAATAGGATAATTTGTATTGATTGGATATTGTGTTTTTGAGTAATCGGGCAATTTTCAAAAATTCGTAACGGGCTTCTTTTTAAAGATACAGTATTTGGAATAAAAGCATTTGATTTATCTTTAGATGCACCACAACGCTATGTATTCAAAATTTCAAAACCGTGTTTATAAAAAAATCTATACCAAAAAAACAGGTTTAATTTCCGGGAATGAATTGGAGTAAAATTTGAGAGATTATTAAAAAACGAATTTGTAATTCATTGCAACCGCTATCGACTAAGAAAGTTAAAAAAATTGTGTCGGCAGTTTTTGAAGAATAATGTTTTGAAAATGTCCAAAATTTGAGTATATTTTACAATTTTTATATTTCCAAAACTATTTTTGCATCGCTTGATTATACTTATTAGGGGCTGTTAAATAATGTGACAATTTGTATAGATTAGATATTTTCCTTTTGAATAATCGTGCAATAAAGATACAGCATTTGGAAAAAATCATTTGATTTGTCTTTAGATGCACTACAACGCTATGTACCCTATAAAAATCGAGAAAGGGGTTCCGGAGATACACGGAAACGAACGCACCCACCGACCCACAAACGGACATTTAAAAAAAACTGTTTTGAGTTCCTTGGACCCCAAAACGCGTATTGCCGTTAAAATTTGAAGTTCAAAAATTTACATGAAATCATAACTTTCCTTACTTCAGCAGAAGTATGGGAAAGTAAAAATAGGAAACAGGATTCAAAAGATTCTGATACATCCACAATAAGGAACAAACAAAACCATCGTCAAAAGCTTTCGGCGTAGACTATATACCAACCGTAGCAATAAATTATGTAAAAAGTGTTTTTGAATTTTCGAAATAGGATGTTTTAAAAGTAGTTGTAAAAAGCTGGCGACCTATCTGTAGAAATTGACAGCAATTTCTGCACGCTAAAAGTATCTGTTTCAGGTGCGACTACGCTCCAGAAAAGTATGGCAAAAAATGGGTGCTTGGAAGTTTTAACTGGCATTTTAGAGGACATTTCCCTTCTGATAAAAAAAAATCCCTCGGGAAACTTAAGAGAAAAGTCAAAACCCAAACCAATTTCAGTTCTGAATTTCTATATAATTTATGTTCAGTATAATGCATTAATATATTTGTTTATCCAATGTTCATCCCATATTTTCCACAATATTTTATGAAGCAATTTTAAATATAATATACAGAAGTTACAATTATTAGTATTGTCTTGAGATTTAGATCATACCTAATAACATTATATTTTTTATGGTAATATCAGATAATGGTTTTACCTACCCACTAAATATTAATGTAATGAGAAATGTACAAGATTTCAAGTTGAACACCAAAATATAAATAACACTAAAAGTGTCAGTTAATGAAGGCTGTACAGAATCAGAATAACCATTGATATACATCGAAAATCGCAGTAATAACCGACAATAACGTCTGCAAACAAGGCAATCGGTGGGCAACAACCCGGAAATCACGGCAATCAAGTCGGCAATCTCGGCAATCAAGTTGGCAATCACGGCAATATGTATTAATGTACGGAGTGATCGAAAATGATTGAAGGTCACGTGACCACGATCTGGTCGCATTATTATCAAAAATGCGTTTCGATGTGTCCGCGAACCTGTTGTTTATCAATACTTACATCCCTGGAATCCATAAGCGTACGCGCATTTTACCTGTCAAATGTCGTAATAATAACAGTTATTGTTTTCTTTTGTGTTATTGTTCTCGTTTTTGTAATCCCCACGTTATAACAGTTTTTTTCAAAACTCAAAGTTTGTATTCGTTCCCTTTATTAGGTAAGACAATAAAATTACAAAGTTTATTTTAAATGAGGGTGATAACAGGTGTGTAATTTTAGGTTAATATGGTGTTTACAATAGAGCATGATAAATTTATTTTGGAAGCGTACTTTAGATCCGGAGAACGTGACCAAAATGGTGTTTGGCAGTACTCTTATCCCTCCTGTTTCAATCAGTTCCAAGAGCATTTTCCCAACGAAGCAGTTGACTATGAAATTTTTAGTCAACACGTTCGTCGTATTATTCAACGGTACCACGAAACAGGCAGCGTCTGCAAAGGAAAGTCTACGGGCAGGTCATCTGTACTTACCGAAGACACTGTACATGATATTCAGGAACGAATGGATGCAAGTCCCAACAAATCGTTAAGATGTTTATCTGCTCAAACAGGTAATGAGCATAATGTTGTTTTTGTAATTGATTTATCTATGTTAGTTTCAGGTCTTTCATACGGATCGTGTCAAAAGGCTTGCAAAAAAATACTTCATATGCACCCGTACAAAGTGTCGGTGGTGCAAGAGTTGCTACCAGCAGATTTTGGAAAGCGTCGACAATACTGTACATGGTTTAATGAAAACTTCAACAATGATGACATTTTGGATCTGACATTTTTCAGTGATGAAGCCTGGTTTCATTTAAGTGGCTACGTAAACTCGCAAAATTATCTTACGTGGTCAACTGAAAATCCCCATGTATATCGGGAGACCTCATTGCATCCCCTTAAAATTGGGGTTTGGATTGCAATGTCGAGAAGAAGAATAATTGGCCCTATTTTTTTTAATGAAAACATCAATGCTAACAATTATCAACGACTACTTTTAAGACCGGTTATTGATCAACTCCACGATGACGAACTGCAGCATGGGTTCTTCCAGCAAGATGGTGCAACGGCTCACACAGCAGGTGCAACGTTGAACTTTTTAAGGGAATTCTTTGATGAACGAATAATAAGTAGAGGTCGTTGGGCACCGCGATCGCCCGACTTAACACCTCTCGACTACTTTATGTTTGGCCATCTTAAGAATGTTGTATATGCAAATCGTTTACACACAATTGAGGAGTTACAAGAGGCCATAGTAAATGCCGTGAATGAAATCACACCAAGACAGTTAGTAGCCGTTTTTGAAAATATGAAGCGCAGGGTCAATATTTGTTTAGACAATGATGGAGGGCATTTCGAGCAGTTATTGTAACAGCTGTCTTACAAAGAATTTGATTTTTGTATTCATTTAAATTGTGTCATTGAAAAATGTGTTTTTTATTAATTTAAACTGTTATTAAATTGTTAAATTGAGTAATTATTGTAAGCAACAATCAAGAAAAATGTGTTTTTTTTTATTAATTAAACTGTGTTATTAAATTACGTTATTAAATTGTCTTGTTTTTTAACCTATAGGTTAACTTTTGGAATATAAAAATTTACTAACATAAATCGTAATTTACAACAAGAAAAGTCTTTAAAAGTCCCAAACAGTAATTATTTCGCTAAAAAAATGGTGCACCAACATGCATATAAAGAACACGCCACCCATTTTTAAATTTCCCGCGCTATTTAAATTACTATTGCACGCCAGTGGAATTAGTCAAGATCACATTAAGTAGTAAGCGGACAAGATCAAATCAGTATGAAGCGGCACGTTCAATCATTTTCGATCGCACCGTATATGATTGCGGTAGATAAGTGGATTATAAAATATTTACCTGCAGTATATAATCTCCTTTATCGTACAATGGAATAAAGTAGTATCCATTATTGGGAGCACAGTTAGTCTTGTCTTTTAAAATACCTTGTTTCGTATATCTGTTAACAAAAGAAGAATTTGTAAAGATCTTAATTCATTAGTTCACAAATTTAAGATATACAAAATAGCAAAGTACTTCTTCTGAACTTTCTCATCTTACTACCAACATTTTAATTTTTTATAATTTCAAAAGTATTTAATATCGTCTTTCCTCGTCAAAACATGTGTTTGCGTCAAAATACCAAAATAGACTTTTTTTTCACAGCACAATACTGAAACTAATTATAGCTTCATATCAGGAGTTTAAGCTTTCACTGCTGAGAACATAACAAGCCGAGAAAGTAAAAGTGGGTATACCTATAACTAAGCTGAAGTTACATACCTATGTAAAATAAAAAAAAGCTGAACTTGCATAGGTATGCCACATTGCCAACCTTATAAAAATTAACCAACACATAGTTGTACACTAATGTCAAAAGTTTTGAAAAACTGGAAAACTTTGTTGTTGCAGGTAAAATGGCAATTTCATTTACTTTTAATAATAGCAATGCAACAAATTGTTGATGTTTTATGTGTTGCAACAAAATTAGATAATTATTTACAAGTCTAATACTAACAATTGAGTATTCCTTTCAAAAATATAGGACAAAATTAAAAATTTATTAAACAGTTTTAGGCATATGCACAAAAAAAATTGCATGGACGGTTTTACGAAAAGTTGCTTTTTTCGGGAGAAAATAATTTTTTCCATCGACTCTGCACTAGAAATAATCGAAAAAATTGACAAACTTCAAAATTCGTTTACTCGATTATAAAGCTTTACCCACCAAAACCATTAAAAAGGCGTGGTAGAAGAGACCTTCGACTAGAACTTTACAAAAGCGGTTTTCCGAACAGTTGCTTTTTTCGAGAGAAAATAATTTTTTTCCTCGACTCTGCATCAGAAATAACCCAAAAATTGACAAACTTCAAAATTCGTTTACTCGGTTATAAAGCTTTGCCCCCCAAAAACCATTGAAAGAGCGTGGTAGAAGAGACCTTCGACTAGAACTTTACAAAAGCGGTTTTCCGAAAAGTTGCTTTTTTCAGGAGAAAATAATTTTTTTCCTCGACTCTGCACCAGAAATAACCCAAAAATTGACAAACTTCAAAATTCGTTTACTCGGTTATAAAGCTTTGCCCCACAAAACCATTGAAAGGGCGTGGTAGAAAAGACCTTCGACTAGAACTCTACAAAAGCGGTTTTCCGAAAAGTTGCTTTTTTCGGGAGAAAATAAGTTTTTCCCTCGACTCTACACCAGAAATAACCGAAAAATTGACAAACTTCAAAATTCGTTTACTCGGTTATAAAGCTTTGCTCCACAAAACCATTGAAAGGACGTGGTAGAAGAGACCTTCGACTAGAACTCTACAAAAGCGGTTTTCCGAAAAGTTGCTTTTTTCGGGAGAAAATAATTTTTTTACTCCATCGACTCTGCACCAGAAATAACCGAAAAATTGACAAACTTCAAAATTCGTTTACTCGGTTATAAAGCTTTGCCCCACAAAACCATTGAAAGGGCGTGGTAGAAGAGACCTTCGACTAGAACTTTACAAAAGTGGTTTTCCGAAAAGTTGCTTTTTTCGGGAGAAAATAATTTTTTCCCTCGACTCTGCACCAGAAATAACACCCTTTCAATGGTTTTGTGGGGCAAAGCTTTATAACCGAGTAAACGAATTTAGAGTTTGTCAATTTTTGGGTTATTTCTGATGCAGAGTCGAGGAAAAAAATTATTTTCTCCCGAAAAAAGCAACTTTTCGGAAAACCGCTTTTGTAAAGTTCCAGTCGAAGGTCTCTTCTACCACGCCCTTTCAATGGTTTTGTGGGGCAAAGCTTTATAACCGAGTAAACGAATTTTGAAGTTTGTCAATTTTTGGGTTATTTCTGATGCAGAGTCGAGGAAAAAAATTATTTTCTCCCGAAAAAAGCAACTTTTCGGAAAACCGCTTTTGTAAAGCTCCAGTCGAAGGTTTCTTCTACCACGCCCTTTCAATGGTTTTGTGGGGCAAAGCTTTATAACCGAGTAAACGAATTTTGAAGTTTGTCAATTTTTTCGGTTATTTCTGGTGCAGAGTCGAGGGAAAAAATTATTTTCTCCCGAAAAAAGCAACTTTTCTGAAAACCGCTTTTGTAAAGTTCTAGTCGAAGGTCTCTTCTACCACGCCCTTTTAATGGTTTTGGTGGGTAAAGCTTTATAACCGAGTAAACGAATTTCGAAGTTTGTCAATTTTTCGGTTATTTCTGGTGCAGAGTCGAGGGAAAAAATTATTTTCTCCCGAAAAAAGCAACTTTTCGGAAAACCGCTTTTGTAAAGTTCTAGTCGAAGGTCTCTTCTACCACGCCCTTTCAATGGTTTTGTGGGGCAAAGCTTTATAACCGAGTAAACGAATTTTGAAGTTCGTAGATTCTTCGGTTATTTCTGGTGCAGAGCCGAGGGAAAAAATTATTTTCTCCCGAAAAAAGCAACTTTTCGGAAAACCGCTTTTGTAAAGTTCTAGTCGAAGGTCTCTTCTACCACGCCCTTTCAATGGTTTTGTGGGGCAAAGCTTTATAACCGAGTAAACGAATTTTGAAGTTTGTCAATTTTTCGGTTATTTCTGGTGCAGAGTCGAGGGAAAAAATTATTTTCTCCTGAAAAAAGCAACTTTTCGGAAAACCGCTTTTGTAAAGTTCTAGTCGAAGGTCTCTTCTACCACGCCCTTTCAATGGTTTTGTGGGGCAAAGCTTTATAACCGAGTAAACGAATTTTGAAGTTCGTACATTCTTCGGTTATTTCTGGTGCAGAGTCGAGGGAAAAATTATTTTCTCCCGAAAAAAGCAACTTTTCGGAAAACCGCTTTTGTAAAGTTCTAGTCGAAGGTTTCTTCTACCACGCCCTTTCAATGGTTTTGTGGGGCAAAGCTTTATAACCGAGTAAACGAATTTTGAAGTTCGTACATTCTTCGGTTATTTCTGGTGCAGAGTCGAGGGAAAAAATTATTTTCTCCCGAAAAAAGCAACTTTTCGGAAAACCGCTTTTGTAAAGTTCTAGTCGAAGGTCTCTTCTACCACGCCCTTTTAATGGTTTTGGTGGGTAAAGCTTTATAACCGAGTAAACGAATTTTGAAGTTTGTCAATTTTTCGGTTATTTCTGGTGCAGAGTCGAGGGAAAAAATTATTTTCTCCCGAAAAAAGCAACTTTTCGGAAAACCGCTTTTGTAAAGTTCTAGTTGAAGGTCTCTTCTACCACGCCCTTTCAATGGTTTTGTGGGGCAAAGCTTTATAACCGAGTAAACGAATATTGAAGTTCGTCAATTTTTCGGTTATTTCTGGTGCAGAGTCGAGGGAAAAAATTATTTTCTCCCGAAAAAAGCAACTTTTCGGAAAACCGCTTTTGTAGAGTTCTAGTCGAAGGTCTCTTCTACCACGCCCTTTTAATGGTTTTGGTGGGCAAAGCTTTATATCCGAGTAAACGAATTTTAAAGTTCGTCAATTTTTCGGTTATTTCTGGTGCAGAGTCGAGGGAAAAAATTATTTTCTCCCGAAAAAAGCAACTTTTCGGAAAACCGCTTTTGTAGAGTTCTAGTCGAAGGTCTCTTCTACTACGCCCTTTCAATGGTTTTGTGGGGCAAAGCTTTATAACCGAGTAAACGAATTTTGAAGTTTGTCAATTTTTGGGTTATTTCTGATGCGGAGTCGAGGAAAAAAATTATTTTCTCCCGAAAAAAGCAACTTTTCGGAAAACCGCTTTTGTAAAGTTCTAGTCGAAGGTCTCTTCTACCACGCCCTTCCAATGGTTTTTTATAATCGAGTAAACGATTTTTGAAGTTTGTCAATTTTTACGATTATTTCTGGTGCAGAGTCGAGGGAAAAAATTATTTTCTCCCGAAAAAAGCAACTTTTCGTAAAACCGCCCATGCAATGATTTTTTTGTGCATATGCCTACAACTGTTTAATAAAATTTTGAAATTTTTAATTTTATGTCCTATATTTCTGAAAGGAATACTCAATTGTTAAGTATTAGACTTGTAAATAATTATCTAATTTTGTTGCAACACATAAAACATCAATAATTTGTTGCAACACATAAAACATCAATAATTTGTTGCATTGCTATTATTAAAAGTAAATGAAATTGCCATTTTACCTGGAAAAACAAAGTTTTCCAGTTTTTCAAAACTTTTGACATTAGTGTACAACTATGTGTTGGTTAATTTTTATAAGGTTGGCAATATGGCATACGTATGCAAGTTCAGCTTTTTCTTATTTTATATACGTATGTAACTTCAGCTTAGTTTACCTATACAGCTTTCTTGACCTGTGTGAAGTTAGATTTAGATTTGGATTCGGATTTAAAACGCGGATTGGCAATTTACAGCGGCCAAATAAATTTTGATACTGTAATGTAAAATGAGTCTCATATAGGTATAACCATTTTTCAACATCGTTACAATAAAAGTAGGATCATAACAGCACCCTTAAGATACAATAAAAATAAAATTACAAACCTATTGTTCTAGGGGTTGCATAACAATTATAAAAAGACTGCAACAATGAAACTAATAACAAAACCACTAAAATACCCTCAAGCAAAAACACTTTTTTTTTATTTTTGTCGCAGTCCATATTAATAAAAATCTGAAAATCAGTTGAAAATTCGAAAAGCAATAGTGGTACAACCACCCCCAAAAATATAACAAAAATCCTAGATTTTACAGATAACGTTGTTTCAGCATGAAAATTTACAGAAATGCTTTGAAACAGATTATCAACAAAACGTATATGCGGATTTGCCCAGATTCAGGGGTTAGGGGGTTCTACCGCCACCCCAAAAGTTTAAAAAAATCTTAGATTTTACAGATAACGTTGTTTCAGCATGAAAATTTAGAGAAATGCTTTGAAACAGATTATCAACAAAACGTATATGCGGATTTGCCCAGATTCAGGGGTTAGGGGGTTCTACCGCCACCCCAAAAGTTAAAAAAATCTTAGTTTTTACAGATAACGTTGTTTCAGCATAAAATTACAGACAAACAAGCACGCTTCTACGCACAAAAACACACATGCACACACTTTTTCTAATTTTTATTTAACATAAATTATGAAATAATTAATAAAAATTATCACCCACATTGAATTAAAATAGTTTGAGCTAAGCTGAGTTTTGGCACATACGTGTGTTTAAGAAGTATTATCATTTCACAGGGAAAATGTCCCTACGAAAAAAAAAAACATTTGAACATTTTTGTAAATAAAAAATTTTCTATTTTACAATGTTTCATTACGCTACTTGACACGCCAGAGCAGCGGTTTGTAAAATATATGCGAATTCATGGAGATCTGTGCCAGAAATTTGCTTTGTCAAATTAGTTTCGCCATCCGCCAAAAATTCCTAATTTTGTTATAATATAAATACTTATTGCTTCTACGTACATAGTTAATTTTTTTTAATTAATTATTTATTTGGTGATACTATTTATCCTGTTACATTTTCCAAATTACACGTAATACTGTTTTGCAGTTTCAAAAGGCGCTCGTTTCGTGTGGATGTACCCTTTTCCAGGGTGCGCGCGCGCTTTTAAGAATTGGTAAAGTTTACTTCAGTGGTAGAAATTTACTGCTCTTTATTCGCTTAATCTGCTGCTCGCTTGATACCTTTGGCAGAGGCTACTTCTTCGTGTACTTGCTGTTGATTATCATTTGACTGCTACCTTTTCGTTTTATTTTAATATTTCGTGTTTATGTTGCATTATAGTTTTGGTTTTAGATTTGGCATTTGATTAGATTAACAAGTTTTTTTTATTTTTTACATTTATGCTTTTCACTGTGTTACTATTCAATTATTAGTTTACGTGCGACTTCATTAGTCAGTACCTACCACAACATTCAAGAATATTTTAGAAATTGTAAGTTTAGTTCTATTTAGTATTATGGCAAAAATTAAAAAGAACAAAATTTCTGTTCAGCAGATTGACAGTTTTATATTTAAGCACAGGATTTCCATAAAAGTTTTATTAAACACCCCTTATCGTATGCAAAATTCTGTTTTTTCATTAATGTGCACTTCGCTAAAACTGAAAAATACAGTAAAAAACCGACAACTCCTATTCAGTAAAATACATAGAAAGCAAGAGAAAGTAACTGTGTTAGTGGAGGGTTTACATACAAAGATTTTGACTCCAGCACTGAGGGTTGCTAAAAATAACGTTTCTTCTATTAGTCCTTTACAATATGATTTAATTACTGATATACCCGCAACAAATGTTGACACGAAAGAGTTTTTTCAAACTTCAAATGTATTTTTAAAAAAAGATTCATCGTCAGACAGATCTTGGGAAGATGAATGTCATTCAGTTGATACTGTTAAGCAAAGTAAAAAATACACCATCGTAGCAAAATTTTCAATAACAGATAAGAGTTTAAAAAATGACGCTGAAAAACGGCGTTCGTTCCTTAAAAAAAGGTTAATCAAAGAAGGAATTACTTGCTCTTTAGTTTTTAAAGGTTGTCATAGAAGGCTCAAATACAATGGACCGACGTTTGTGGAACATGCCAAATGCCGTCATTCTAATTGTCGACGCTATCGTTTAGAATATTTTGCAGGAGCCGATTATAAACAATTTAATATTTTGCATACTGACAGCATAGTTCTCAATCACGGAAAAGAAGAATTTTCATATCCTTTAAAAGGGAAAGAGAGACAGGAATTGAAGAAATTGTTATTACTTGAAACTCCTGCACGTGTTCGCGCTGAAGATATAAAAAATGCGGACGAAAAAACTTTTTTGGAGGGCAATTGGCAGAATATCCGTTCATCATCAGTTTATCGGAAAGCTAAAGCGGAGGCAACAGCTAGTGACGACCATCACAATGACGATTTTTTAGACATTGTTTTACGTGTTTCCCTCGAACAGGAAAACGAATCCAAATATATTCAGTTTCCTTCGGGAAGAATTTTGGTATACCTGTATAGCAAACAAAACATTGCAATCTTAACGAAGCTTAATAAAGAAGCCACGCTGTATTTTGATGCTACTGGTTCTGTGGTCAGACCATCGAAGTATGAAGTAGGGAAAAGGATTTTATATTTTGCAGGAGTTATGAATGTTAAGGGAAAAGTTGCACCAATTCTAGAATTAATTAGTTCCAAGCATGACGTGACGACAATCGGTAATTTTCTCCGCCATTTTAAAAATTTTGTGACAACAACTTGTCACAAGAAATGGCCAATTTTCAGATATGTAGTTTCAGATTGGAGCTTTGCAAACATAATGTCGTTATGTTGGGGTTTCAATGATATAACTTTATTTCATTATTTACGCTTATGCTACAAATTTGTTACCGCAAATATAGACGGCAGGGTTCTATCACAACTTATAGTCATACGTTGTTGCTGCGCTCATTTCATGAAAATGGTGTCTAACAGGTTAACAAAAATGGGTATTAAGAAACCACTATCAAAATTTATAATGCATGCCATGGCACATTTGTTACAAACAAATAGTTGGGATGATTTAAACAGAATCTTTAAAGCGTTTTTAATTATTTTAGTGTCGAAATATGATAATCCGGATGTTCAACTTGCCAAAAAAATCTTAACCACTTAGTAGTGAGCAAGATATAGACATTTTATTAGGAGAAAAGTCCGAGTTTACAGATTATGATAATGATGATGAGTTCCCCGTTACTGGGCGTGTTGTTGAATCTGCTTTTTATGTTTATTTCGAAAAAATATTTTTAGAAATAGAAAGTAAATACAACAATGTATTGGAAAGTAATGCGGAGCTAAACCCCTACCGTGAAATATCTTTTGCAAAATATGTTTTAATGTATTATATGCCCTACACGCCTTTATGGACGGGTATTATAACAACAACAAACAACCCACCAATAAGCAATACCAGATTCAGCAATTCAAATGCTGAATGCTGGTTCAAAATTGTGAAAACGGATATTTTAAAAGGCGCTACAAATTTAAAGGCTTGAAGATTCGTAGAGATCCTTAAACAACGTCTCCAAATTGAACTCAAAATAATGCGTTTGGCAATAGGTAATACGCCTAAAAATTATAAACAAGAAAAGAACCGTCAAAACCTACATGATAGCACCTGTTATTCGAATGAAGAAAATCCAGCTCAGGAGGAAGTGGACAATTTAAGAACAGTTGAAAGATGGAGCAAAAGGCAAAAAACAAATAATAAAACTTATTTTAGCAACACCTTCGCCGTGGTGAAAAATCTTTTTACTAAAGTAGAAAATTCAATTACTAAAAGTGCTAATACTGCTGACGATAATTTTGATGTAGAGTCAAGGCACGAAAACATTAGCATTAAATTTGGGGATAAATCGATTGCATATACCGATGACAGAAAAGTAGAGAAT
The DNA here is from genome assembly GCA_958336395.1 of Ctenicera cuprea. Classification (NCBI taxonomy): domain Eukaryota; kingdom Metazoa; phylum Arthropoda; class Insecta; order Coleoptera; family Elateridae; genus Ctenicera; species Ctenicera cuprea. The sequence continues at coordinate 27,877 of CATVIB010000392.1, forward strand.
GGTTTATATATGGAACCTAATTACTATCTTTCTGCAAGTTTAAGTGGAACATCTTTTAAACTGGGAGTTTACCATCATCCGGAAAACAAACTTACGATCATTCTTAGCAGTTCTGATTATGCTACTCTGATTAGCTTAGAAAATGGAAGGACCGATTCTTCCAGACTGGATCCACAACAATCTTGGCTTACTGATTATGTAATAGATTCCTGCGCTATTGCACTTTTGAAAAATATGAACGGTCTATATTACATTGACACAATTTCCGCTTCTATTTTGTTTTCCGAAGCTTCTCCAAAGCAAGATTTTAATAACTTTGTGCCATACAATAGATCACTGGAAGATGTACAGTATATACTATTCCCTTGTATTATCAATGGTAACCATTGGATACTAGTTATTATGGATTTAAATCATAAAATTGCTTATGTGGCCAATTCTTCAGGCAGTATTGCCATTAACACTGAAGAAGTTGAAAAAAGCCTGAAGCAGTTTATGATCAGGCGAGATCGTCATCAAATCCAGAAGAAACTAAATGCACGTAGCTGGAATTTTGTGACTCTTACGAATATTCCCAAGCAACAGGATAATTATAACTGCGGAGTATTTGTGATTAATTACATTAAATTGTTTGCTGAAAGACTTTCTAATAAACAAGATCCGTTTACCCATTGGAACGACAAACCGTTTGATGCTGATGCATTCAGGTTCAGCTTGCAGAGGTATTTGTTATTGGTTTCGGGGAATATGAACAAATTATGTTTATTATGTGGACAAGGGGATGTTGGTTCCAACTGGATCCTTTGTACCTCTTGTACTCGATGGACACATTTTCAGTGTTTAAAAGTTGATTTGGACACCGAAAAGAAAATGTCGACAGATAGTTTTCAGTATATTTGCCAGCTATGTGAAAATGTTATACCCTGGCAAAATAAAAACACTTCCGCTATTATTCACCTAGAAGATTTTGAAATTCAAGAGATACTAAATCAAAATAAACTGCACCTTACACTTATATGGAAAAACAAAAATACCCCAACTGCCGAAAAATTCCTGAAGATAAAACAACAAGACAGGGAGAAACATTTAATTTGGGATTATCTATCCGAATTTTTCACGTATAGAACAGCTTATCAAATTTGTAAATTTTTGAAAATATCAATATCAGAATGCACGGATCCACAGTTCAGATGTTTTGTTTTATTGCCTGAAATATGTACTATAATATTTAATAAAATAAATGGTATTCAAGGCCAAGAAAGCAATATTGCTTCAGAACACCAGATCTACTATGGTCATAACTTCAATGCAAAATACACATTAAATAAATTTTTGGACATATAATACAACAAATATCAAACTACAGGAAAGTACGAGGTACTATAGAGTTGAATTTTCCTGGTGATTTAAAGAAAATTAAAATTTTTTGAATTAATGGGGTCGCGCTACAATCCCCTAAATTTGGGGAAATCCGCATATACGTTTTCTTGATAATCTGTTTCAAAGTATTTCTGTAAATTTTCATGCTGAAACAACGTTATCTGTAAAATCTAAGATTTTTTTTAACTTTTGGGGTGGCGGTAGAACCCCCTAACCCCTGAATCTGGACAAATCCGCATATACGTTTTGTTGATAATCTGTTTCAAAGCATTTCTGTAAATTTTCATGCTGAAACAACGTTATCTGTAAAATCTAAGATTTTTTTAAACTTTTGGGGTGGCGGTAGAACCCCCTAACCCCTGAATCTGGGCAAATCCGCATATACGTTTTGTTGATAATCTGTTTCGAAGCATTTCTGTAAATTTTCATGCTGAAACAACGTTATCTGTAAAATCTAAGATTTTTTTAAACTGTTGGGGTGGCGGTAGAACCCCCTAACCCCTGAATCTGGGCAAATCCGCATATACGTTTTGTTGATAATCTGTTTCAAAGCATTTCTGTAAATTTTCATGCTGAAACAACGTTATCTGTAAAATCTAAGATTTTTTTAAACTTTTGGGGTGGCGGTAGAACCCCCTAACCCCTGAATCTGGGCAAATCCGCATATACGTTTTGTTGATAATCTGTTTCAAAGCATTTCTGTAAATTTTCATGCTGAAACAACGTTATCTGTAAAATCTAAGATTTTTTTAAACTTTTGGGGTGGCGGTAGAACCCCCTAACCCCTGAATCTGGGCAAATCCGCATATACGTTTTGTTGATAATCTGTTTCAAAGCATTTCTGTAAATTTTCATGCTGAAACAACGTTATCTGTAAAATCTAAGATTTTTTTAAACTTTTGGGGTGGCGGTAGAACCCCCTAACCCCTGAATCTGGGCAAATCCGCATATAAGTTTTGTTGATAATCTGTTTCAAAGCATTTCTGTAAATTTTCATGCTGAAACAACGTTATCTGTAAAATCTAAGATTTTTTTAAACTTTTGGGGTGGCGGTAGAACCCCCTAACCCCTGAATCTGGGCAAATCCGCATGTAAGTTTTGTTGATAATCTGTTTCAAAGCATTTCTGTAAATTTTCATTCTGAAACAACGTTATCTGTAAAATCTAAGATTTTTTTAAACTTTTGGGGTGGCGGTAGAACCCCCTAACCCCTGAATCTGGGCAAATCCGCATATACGTTTTGTTGATAATCTGTTTCAAAGCATTTCTGTAAATTTTCATTCTGAAACAACGTTATCTGTAAAATCTAAGATTTTTTTAAACTTTTGGGGTGGCGGTAGAACCCCCTAACCCCTGAATCTGGGCAAATCCGCATATACGTTTTGTTGATAATCTGTTTCAAAGCATTTCTGTAAATTTTCATGCTGAACAACGTTATCTGTAAAATCTAGGATTTTTGTTATATTTTTGGGGGTGGTTGTACCACTATTGCTTTTCGAATTTTCAACTGATTTTCAGATTTTTATTAATATGGACTGCGACAAAAATAAAAAAAAAAGTGTGTTTTTGCTTGAGGGTATTTTAGTGGTTTTGTTATTAGTTTCATTGTTGCAGTCTTTTTATAATTGTTATGCAACCCCTAGAACAATAGGTGTGTAATTTTATTTTTATTGTATCTTAAGGGTGCTGTTATGATCCTACTTTTATTGTAACGATGTTGAAAAATAGTTATACCTATATGAGACTCATTTTACATTACAGTATCAAAATTTATTTGGTCCGCTGTAAATTGCCAATCCGCGTTTTAAATCCGAATCCAAATCTAAATCTAACTTCGCACAGGTGCTTTCTTGGTCCTAAGACCTTAGCAATACGAAATATACTATTTTTTATCTTAGCCAATGATAGCCGTTGTTTTTAGGACTAGGAGTAAGGCTAAGGCAAAGAAAGCTGTATAAACCCACCATAAAAGAGGCTGATCGATAACTAATTTATGAAGATTGATTAGATTTGGTTAGAAAAATCTAACCTATCCTTCATTTCCTTAATTTCTTTTTTTTAATCCAATTGTGACTAAAAACAAATGTGTACACTAAATAATTATGAAAATACAAGCTTATTATAGAACTTTGTAGGTAAAAATAAAAATATAGCTTACAATTCCACTTCTATTTTGGAGAAATCAATTTGTACGTGGCTTTTAATAAAACCACCACAGCCCAAAACATCACTGCTTTCGATATTGACAAAGTTGCTTGTAAAAATTAAACAAATACTTAAACCGTAGTACATTATTTCAAAATTTTTTAATATTCACACGATACAAAAGCGAGGTTTGGTAACTTGTAATACACAAAACATACACGAATGTGTAATATGCATATGGCGTATGACGATGACGGTTCCCCTTTATTCGGCCACTATGTCTAGCTTCACGTTAACGTGGAGCGTAAAATATTTTCTGCACGGTCGGACTGTTTAGAAGTTTATATTACGTGTTTTAGCGACTGTCTGCAAGTTCGTCGTGGCTCAGATAAAAATTATTTACTGCCAAATTAGTTTAAACTAGGTAGTAATTTTAAGGAATTGACGGTAACTAATACGAATCTGTTATTTAAGGTAGTTTGGATACATCGTCAGCAGCCGAATAACGCCATGGCTAGTTCCACGTTAACGTGGAGCGTATAGGTCTGCATACCAGAGCCAGTATATTTACAGAGTACCGCACTCTGAACGGCGGCCGCCATGTTAACTCCTTCGCGCGCCTCGCACCATATGCGCATCAGTAGGTAGACGATGTTTCCACTTCTTTTTTCATAATTTATTACAACAAAATCATGTCCAAAAATTTATTTTAATATTATATGTATTTAAATACATTTATACAAGCAATATTTTAACATATAATATTATTAAATACATTTGTACAAGAAATACAAATTGCAAAACTGATACTAATGAAAAGTAATCATAATCAAGAATTAAACTTTTTTACAGCGATTCTCATTCCAATACTTCGACTTCCGCATTTTAAAGATTCTTGTGTTGTTTTATTAAGTTCTTCCGAACGTTTTCTTAACAGAAAATATAGCCGCGTTCTAAAATAAATTGTGAAAATTTTTTGAAACATGTTATGGCATTTAGGAAGATTGTCTGTAGCAACATTAATAAATGCCGATGTTAAGCACTTTAGTGTTAGTTTTCCTTCTAATAATTGATTACACTCTTTTCTAAAAAAAATTTCAGCATTTATCGTGGTATCAAAAATGCATTTTGTTGGATATAAAAGTGAATTTTCTTTATAACATTTGAGATCGACCAACCTGTTGACGTCTTTAATTGATTCATCACCATTGGTTGTTATAACCGAAGATAAACAATCATCACAACTTTTATAATTATTTTTAATTTTTAATAAAATCGGCCCTAGAAGATAATAAAGAGATTGTTTTTCAGGCGGAGTAATAAACAGTGAATCGTTAGTACTGAAGTTTAATAAATCAAGTTCCAACTCTTCTTCGCACTCAGTTTCATCATCCTGAATTTTCTCTGTTGTGTGTTGATTTGATTTTAAAAAGTCCAGCAATTGCTCAGAGTCACTGACTCCATAACTCCCATGTTTTGCAGAAGAAAAAAATTGAGATAAGGATATCAACCGCAACGCAGTTTTAAATTCTTTGGCATTTGGCACAGGATTTCTACTCCTGACATTAGAAAATAAATTTTCTAGTGCATCTTGCGTAAATCTACCTAACATGAGATATTTAAAATTGCCCTCATTAATGTAAGTATCCTGAATATCGAGAACAGTTTGCGTTGCCAACAATATGCCACTTTGAAAAGGTTTCCAATGTCCATTTTTACCAACTTTCATTGTTTCAATTACTAATATTACATCTTTGAGAAAAGAAATTGTGTTAGAATATTCTTCCTCTTTATTATGGCTTATTGCTAATTTTGCGGAACGACAATTCATTACACAAAACCATTTAGGCATTATTTCGAAAAACCATGCAGTTGTGAAACATTTTTTGTGAATTTTAATTTGCTCGATGTAAAGTTTAATACCAGCTGCAACATCGCGATTAATTAAAGCTAGGGCATAACCTACGTTCATTTTGTCAAAGTGGCCGGGCTTTATAATGTTTTCTTTAAGTCGACGTGCTACCTTTAAATCGACTTTAGCATCTTCAGATATAAGTGTTTTAACAGGATCGAGATTTACTGTGTTTGATGGTAAATTAAATCGTTTTACTACTGCATCCGATAAATAAAAAGTATGACCTTCAGTCAGAGCAAGTCTCATATTTTTAAACACATGCGGTGAATCTGGCATAAAATATAATTTTTCTGGTTTCTCACAGGGATATGGAGAGGAATTCTTTATTTTGGAATATCTGGAGCAAGTTATTCCATTTAAACGCCATAATGCTTGGTTTTGAGGGCCCATATCAGACACTACTGCACATACGCTAATCCCAATTTCGCCACACTTTTCTATTATCTCAGTAACTGTCTTATTGGCTTCAGTTGCATCATAGGAATTTTCTGTATACTCAAAAGCAATTGTCTGTTTCCACCAGGTTGTCAAACCTGCAAGCATGAAAACTAAAGCATGGGTTGCGAGTTTATTTTCTGAAGCCTTTCCTCCCGAAGCAGTAATTGTGTACCCACCGGGTATGACGAAAGCTACCGCCCGAACTCGCCGTCGGCAGAGATCGTAACTTTCCTTAATCACACGCGCGTTTTTAAATTTAAAACGTACAACATAAAATAAAAATTATTATTTATAATTATTATTTTAAAAAGCTCTACAAAATAAATTAATTGGGAAACGGTGTTTTTAATTTTGGATTTCTAACTTTTGGAATTACTTAATGTTTAATCTATTATATCAACAAAAAAATTATAAAAATTCCAAAAAAATTGAGTATTAATATGTTCTTTGTTAATGGTATGTAAACATACCGAAATACGTATAGGTAATGATAGAAAAATAGAACTGTTAAAGTATTGATTATTTTATTTATATAATTAAAAATTTATTTGTCATAATCAAATCAATTTTTGTATTTTGAATTTTCCTATATTAAATTAAAACGGTTTAAAATTAAAAAAAAATTAATTAAAAGTAAATACATTTAATTAGAGGAATCCTCGTTTTCTTGGTTTGAGCTATCCGACGAATCTTCACCTATACGTTTATTACTATAGGACCAATCTCATCAACTATAATCTCACGTTGCCACCAAGATTGACTTAGTTTTTCCGTATGTTCCACGCACTTTCGCCACTGTATTTCACCACACTGATTTAAAGATTCCTTCTACAGTTTTAACACCCAATTATCACCAAAATCATCACGTCCGATATGTTTATCATAATAACGTTTTGTATTCGCCCAAATTAATTCTATTGCATTAAAATGACAGTGGTACGGCGGTAGTCTTAGAACTTCGTGGCCAGCTTCGCGGATCATTTCATCAACAACATATTCTTTTGGTTTTTTATGTGCTTTTGTAATAGCAAGCAACTCTTTTTTAAGGCGATTGGTGGAAACGGTATTTCATTACACTCATTCGCGATTTCTGCTTTTTTCCACCTGCATGTCGGCTGCTTTTCTATCAATCGCGAGTGATACGATGCGTTATCCATGACTACTAAAGATGGCTCTTTTAAATTTTGAATCAACTTTTCTTCAATCCATTTTTCAAAAAAATTGGCTGTTAATGTTGTCATGGTAATCCGCGCTTTTGGACGTGGTGGAAAAAACTAAACCTGCCCCTGGAATAAAGCCGTCTGATGAACCAGCATACACGATCATGAACCGCTTTCCTTCAGACTTTCTAAGTTTCATCCAGAAAAACGAGTTTGTAGAGTTTTGTATTCAAATTACGTACAAATGACTTCAAAAAATGTATCCTTTGTTTTACAATGTGTGATTGTTCACAAAGATACCGCCAGTTGCAGTCTTTTTTATATCTAAAACCAATGTTCTTCAAAAGTTTAGAAAACGTTTTTAAACTTTAATTTCCCAATCGTTTACAGCTTGTAGCAAAGTTTTTAATGTAAATTGGGTGTTGGTACTGTAGAAGTTATAAATCACATCGCCATTTTAACCCCTTCACAGACAATAACAGATTTTGGTTTTGCGCGCCGACGTTTTTTTTTGGTCCGCAAAGCACGTTAACTTTAACATCACGTGAGAGCCTCCCAACTGATCTTAAACTGATATTTAATGCTTCCGCAACTCTTTCTTGCACTTTGCTAATTGAAATAAAAGGGCCACCGACTTCCTTCTCTCGTTGAAAATAGTTCATTAAATTAAGGGCTAATTTCTTAGACTGCAAATGCAGAACACCTAACTCTTGTGCCATCACAATTATAACTACCCCGTCGCCAACAAACGATAACACTTCATATCCGCTTGTGTTAATTACGTTTTTTAATCACCTTGTTTACTAACTAGTAAGTTATGCGTTTTGATTGGTTCATAGACAATTAATATAAATTACACGTTTTACAACATTAAATAAACTCAGGTTAGCTAATCTATTTTATAAAAATGAAGCGAATAAAAATCTTAGAATATAATATTTTATAATATTCCAGGTGAAAATAGTAAAGCATTAACATGTTTTGAACCACCGACTTGCTACTAGTTGCTTCTTTTTCTCTCTATCTTATCAACGGAGTGCGTCTCATTATCTCCGCAAGTTTCAACTCCGCAGACGTACTACCTGCTGGACGCAACTCTCGTTTACCTGCAATAAGTACCGCTTTGATAATAATACAGTACGTCGTTACTAGTTTCATACTAATACAAACAGAACTTTGTAGCTGCCAAGTTGAAGTGCCTCCGAGTTTATACACTTTTTGACGGTACGTTGTAGTACCGCTGGTAGTCAAAGGGTAAAGAATTATTTTTAACATTTCTCCTTGTAAAAATGAAAATTAGAAATTACTTTCATTTTGTATTTTCTACGCTGTACCGTGCATGTTATAAATTAAAGAAAAAAAGTGTAAACAGAATCACGGTGAAGAAAAAAGTACATCAAAATATAACAAATAACCATCAACCAACAACTACCACCCACAAGCGTAAAAATTGCATAATATTACCTAATTTTATTGCGTGGATATCCTTGTTTTAAAATGACACTTAATGAGGAGGATTCCTAATTATAAAATAAGTTTCTTAATTATAGAAAAACTTTTAGAGTAAGTTATCTAACGAAATCGATTGATTTTATATTTCTTTTTGTTGTTTCAAAGTAACCTGTGAGATAAATCTTGTATTTTTTATAATATTCCTTTAATGTTCAAAAATGCAAAAACATTTGTAAAATCATTTTACTGAAAATTTTATGTACACTCACCACTATGTGGTTGTTCTTCGTTTGGAGGCTCGTTATTTTTTCTAATCTTTGCAAGTAGGTGCTTTCACATGTTTAATTTAATTGATGAGTCTAAACAGTAGGGTGAAAATGAGAGTTCTGGCTCCACCTCCCACCACTTGACCTCCACCCCCACCACTCAGAGGTCATTGAACTAGGTCATTGACCCTTGATCTTCACCCCCACCACTCTTAGGCCATTGACCTCCATCCCCCACCACTCAGAGGTCATTGAACTAGGTCATTGACCCTTGACCCCCCCCCCCCCACCACCACCACTCTTAGGCCATTGATTTCCACCCCCCCCCCCCCCCACCACTCAGAGGTCATTGAACTAGGTCATTGACCCTTGACCTCGATCCCCCACCACTCTTAGGCCATTAACCTCCACCTCCCACCCATTTAAGGTCATTGACCTCCACCCCCCACCCATCAAAGAACATTCACCCACCCCCACCACTTTTAGTCTTAACCTTTTACATCAATCATTGACCGATATGATAATAAATAAGAGTAAAATAAAAATATTAGAATGTTTTTATTACATTCGATAATAAAATTTATTACATTAAATATGTTTTATAGTATAGTATTACACATACACCAAAAATGATAGTTATTATAACATCTAATACTAAAGATGCGAGACAATAGTTGCGCGTTGAAGATTTTGTATTTTCTTTAACAGTATTTGGAGAAACAATAATATTTTGCCAGCTAGTTTCAATTGCAGATTTTGGATACAAAAATTTGATTTTAAACCATAACGTAGTCTTCGCTGTAATATTCTGTAGTGATTTTGAGAGAACTTTAATTCCTTCCAAAGTGTCACAATCCATTCTATACCATAATGTAGAATTTGCAGTTTTATTAAAAGATATATATCCTTCTATGGAATTTGGAGGTTGAGCTACATACAACACGTCATCATAGACAGCTGCCACGACAATGAGAAACTGTATGGGTAACATGTTGATAACGTAAGCAGTCGAAACGTAATGATGGTTAATAAGTTTGGAGTTATATTATATAAATGATTTCAACATTGCAACACATTAAAGATGTAAGGAATTATTATGACGCCTATAGTTCCCAAGAGTAGAAAATAGTTGGTATATAATGTGGAGGGAATTTTCACTGTAACATGACGTACTTGATCTTGTTTAGTATTTATAACTTCCAAAATATTAGCATACAAACAGCTTGGCGACCATTTTAAGTGTTCTTGAAGAACATCATCCAAATCTGTCCAATCACCAATTTCTATCTGACAATAAAAGCACTTAACAAAATCACAATTTTGAGTGTAAAAAAACCCAGCTCGTGCAAGGGTTTCAGATGTTTTCAAACCTTCCCAGTTCTTAAATGTAAGTAGTCTGTCGTTAAAACGACCTAATGCTGTACTAACATCTTCCAAACACATGTTGCATCAAAGAGAAGACTTTGTAAACTAAACAGATTTATTTTAGAATATTAAATACAATACAAATAAAATACAAAACAGTTTTACAGTTAAAAATGGTATCATCAACAGATCCTACAATTCCTGCATTTGTTGTGTCAAATTATGAATACAAAAAGGGATTACAACTATTTTCAATAAAATTTTTAGAACCCCATAGAAAGGTGACGTGGAGAACTTCGAAATCAGTGTAACGTTGTGCGGACTGTTGTAGAGCTGGGTATACGTTTTATGTAGTATGCATTTAAATTTCCTTGTATTGACGGTAATACCTTCGTCACAATCACATTGTCGTCCAGTTGCTCGTCACCAATCGATAATGCGCAAGACAGGGTTATCACTACCAAGACGAAACGATTAGGTGTGGGTTCACCGCTGCGAATCACAAAATTCCGAAAGGAAGACCAAAATCCTAGCAATCGAGGATCGCAGGTGGTGGTGTCGCACTCACCAACCAATGCAGGAATTGTAGAATCTGTTGATGATGATGCCATTTTTAACTGTAGAATTGCAGAACTGTGCTGTGCTGTTACTGTACTTTACTAACACTGCAAACTTGCTTATAAATACATTTCTTCACCCTCCAATTCTCAAAACGATCCCACTACTGCATAGAACACATTTGAAAATGGAGGGGTGAAGGTGGTTGACCTTAACCCCCACACTCAATTCTTGTCCCCACGGAAAACTTTTTTTTTAAACCTGACTTTTGACCTTTGGCATTTGACCTTTGACCGTTGACCTTTGACCTTTGACCTGTACCATTTTTTAAAATTCGTTTAGACGCTTTCAACCTTTAAGGTCATCATTTCAGAAATTGTGGGATCCCGCCCATACTTATAAAACAAATGTAGATTCAATTTTTTGGCTTAAACGATACCCGAATTAAGGCGGTAAAAGAATAACATATTTTCTGTTTTTCAAAGAGTCGACTTCTTTGTTCCAACAACGCTGACCGGTCATCGAACCTACCGAGCCGTGTCTGATTCTACAGTTCAACTCGTCGTATAGTACATCGAACTTGCCGGTTTGTGAGTAATCGTACGTAATCGTCCCGTCTCGTATCGATGGAATGTGGTTTGCAGTGTTTGGTTATTCTAGTGTATTTAAACAAACCTCCGCAGTTGACGCTATACTTAGCTCGTGTAACTAGGTAAAGTCATCATGATTGAGATTTTGTGTATTGTTTGTGGGTTACTCCAGCGGTGTTTCTTCTACAAAGGCGACGGTCTGTGCGACAATTGCATGGGTAGCCGTTTGTCGGTGCGACCAGCCCGTCGACGGTTCAACCTGTCCATGCGTCGGTCGACGGACCCTCCGAGGAATTTGGCACCACCTAGTGCGGTAAATATTATAAGTGATTTAACGACCAAACCGACCGACAGGAGAAGTTTGAATACGCGAGTTAGCAACTTACCGGTGACGGAAGTTGTTAACTTGTGTAGTCAAGCTTCTCAGGTGGTGCCCGACCCTGTGGAGGTTCCGTCCCCGACGACATCGCAATTGCTTGCTACAGAATTGTCCGAGTTCGTTGATATTGCTCAGTTGTCTCAGCTGCAGAATCAATTTGCGGAATATCAACCGATCTCGGATAGAAACGTCTCTGTAGGATCTACCCCGCTACCTTCTTTAGATCTGGAAGTACCGCATCACCTTTTGCCTCACCATCTCGCCTCTCCGTTACCGCAGACCGATTCTGGGAACCACCTGTCGGAGGAACCTGAAGTTGACGTGCGGCAGCACGTTGACGTTGTGCAGCCTGTTGACGTGGAGCAGCACGTTGTTGAGGTGGTGCACCAGGTCGACGACGTGGTGCAGCAGGTTGACGTGGTGCATCCTGTTGACATGGAGCAACACGTCGTTGAGGTGGTGCACCAGGTCAACACCGTTGTTCGAAGGTTAGTTCCCCGACGTCGATGTCGTCAATTCGATCGGCTAGATAGGCAGCTTGTTGCACGTGACGCTTGTAGAAAAAAATAGAACGTCTCAGAAAGTTGCTTTCCGTGCAACAAGCGAAGCTGCGGTTAACGGAGCACCTAATCAGCGAGTTGGTGAAAAGAAGCGTCGACAGTTCCTCCGGTAATCGTTTTAAGTGTTCTCTATCCTGTCTTCTGCTTTTAAAAATAACTTCTTCGCTTTTATCGTTTCAGTATGAATGGTGCTTTGATTCAAAGTATCTAAAATTAAAAGTATGTTTGTGTGCGATCGTTGTGGTAACACGTTCACCAGGTCCGATGCTTTGCGTCGACATCGAAATCAAAGTTGCTTGATGGAAATTCCTCCACCGGCTATTAATGGTAAGATATTCTTTTTGTTTTATGTTTAAGATGTTACAATGAATTCTTTTGTTTATTAATAGGCAACAGACCTGCACCAGGACCTTCTGGTGGACGGGGTGTTGCAAGTTCTAATGATGTGCCGGTGCCCTCTGGTGTTAAGAGGTTGCGTGTGGAAGCTCTTGCTTCAATTGGTATGTAGCTTTGATTAATTTTTCGTTAATAGTACTTCCGGGTTGTCATTTTTGTTAAATTCTGGTGGTTTTGATTTTCTGAGTGAATTTTTTTCTGTTTCGTTAAATTTTGATTTATGTGTAGTAACAATTTGGTTATTTTTGCATTTTATTTTTCAGTATCTTCGAGAGAAAACGTGTACTGCGATGCTTGCCGTGAAGACGTTCTTCACCGCTTGCATCACGGACATTTGCGTAGCAACCGCCACAAAGACAATGCCCGTACTGATGACCATCGTGTTGGTGTGGAAGTCCTTCGGAGCGCCCTTAAAAGTCGTCTTGTCAGCTACAGGTTCAGCAGTAACAATGATCATATTGTGTTACGTGAGTTTTTGACCGAATTAAAAAATAACGTTTTCAACGTTCTTTCTCGAGATATTACGAAATTTCTTTCTGTCAAAGTAAATTTAGAGTTATTTGGTTACTATGTTTTGGAATCTCAACAAATTCATGATATCAAGTCTTTTAATTCCAAAAATATTGTTGCTACAGTTAGCACTGATTTAACCGACATGTATGATCATTTTACTGCTATCCTAGATCAGAAGGCTGTCGTATTTCAAGAGCGGGAGTCAGGTATGTGTAAAAATAAAGTTGTAATTAGATATTTCCTTGTTACACGGTGGGCTCTAGTCAGATGGTTATTTTTGGAGGTTAATGTTAACAAATACAACCCCCTCAGAGCTTCCTCGTTTATTCCGCTACCTGTGCAACTGCTAACTAAGAAAGCCATTGTCAACGTTCAAAACGATAACCAATGCTGCTTTGCCTGGGCCGTCACCTACGCCATCGCTCAACCTACCGGCCGCGCCTACCGCACCTCTTCGTACCCGCACTTCAACGACTTGTTGGACTTTCGAGGGATTGAATTTCCGGTGAGCTTATAAGACATTTCTAAATTCAAATCTCAAAATGTTGTTTCCTTAAACGTGTATGGTGTTGAACCTATTTATCGTGATAATAAGACCACCTATGAGGTTGTGGGTCCTCTTTATTATACAAAAAATAAACAAAGCGTTCATGTAAATTTATTGCTTCTTAACGATTCCAAAGGTAACAACCATTACTGTTGGATTAAAAATTTTTTACGTCTTCTCTCTAAACAGATGAATTCCAGGAATGGAGCGAAATTTTTTTGTGATGGTTGTCTAAATTATTTTAACACTCTCCAACAACTACAACGTCATTATCGTTATGATTGTGAACGAGTGGTAGTTACATTACCCACGATAATACCTAGAATTGATAAACTAGGTAAAGAGGTGCCTGGCAATTTGCTTAAATTTCAAAATTATCAGAAACAATTGCAGGTTCCGTTTGTTGTTTATGCAGATTTTGAAACTTTACTGAAACCTATTGATACAGCTGAACCCTCCCCTTCTAAATCTTTTACTATTAAAACGGCTGAACATGAACCGTACTCGTTTGCATACTACATAAAATGTTTGCATGATGATTCGCTATCTAACTTAGAAATTTTTCGCGGTCCTGATGCTGCTCGCGTTTTTATTGAGCGATTAGAATCTGATTGTTGATATTTGTACGAAAATCATTTAAAAAATATGAAACCGATGTTACCGCTCGATCGTGATGAACTATTAGAGTTTCAAAATGCTGCGGTGTGTTTTATATGTGAAAATCTTTTTTTGGAAGACGATGTTAAAGTTCGAGACCATTCTCATTTGGATGGTCGGTATCGGAGTGCGGCCCATTCTCAGTGTAATTTAAATTTTAAAGTTCCAAATTTTATCCCCGTATTTTTCCATAATTTAGGTTACGGCAGTCATCTTTTTGTTAAACAATTGGCTTTAGAAAATGAGCAGATTGATGTCATAGCGCAGAATAAAGAAAAACATATTTCGTTTAGTAAATATCTTTTAGTGGACGAAATTATTAGGGAAGGGGGTAAGACTCATAAGGAGTTTTTACGTTTGCGTTTTGTAGACAGCTTTAGGTTTTTAAACTCCTCTCTGGTCAGCTTAGCTGAAAACCTTCCCTCCGATGATTGTGTGGAAATTAGAAAATATTTTCCGGATAGTTCAAAATTTGACTTGATGAGGCAAAAGGGTGTATTTCCGTATTCATATGTAAATTTTTTTTCTAAATTAGACGAGCGGGTGCTTCCCTCTCGTGAACAGTTTTATGATAAATTGCGCGATGAAGAAATTTCTGAGGACGATTATGCGCGTGCGCAACGAGTGTGGGAAGTGTTTGGATGTGACACGTTAAAAGATTATTCCGACGTGTATTTGAAATCTGATGTATTAATTCTAGCTGACGTGTTTGAAAATTGTCGGAAGGTTTCTCTTCAAAATTATAAACTTGACCCCGTCCACTATTTTACAACGCCCGGTTTTACTTGGGATGCTATGTTAAAGTATACAAAAGTTCAGTTGGAACTGTTAACCGATATCGATATGTTTCATTTTTTCAGAAAAGGAATTAGAGGCGGTGTTAGCGTTTGTATCGATAGAAAAGCGATAGCCAACAATCCTTTTCTCCCCGATTACGATCCTACTCGACCGAAAACGTTTATAGCATACCTTGATGCTACGAACTTATATGGGTACAGCATGATACAACACCTTCCCCATTCTAAATTTTTTTGGTTGTCGGAAAATGAAATATGCAATTTCGATGTTAATGAAATTCCGGATGATTCTGATTGGGGATATGTTTTGGAAGTTGATTTGCGTTACCCGGCGGAGTTGCATGACCCTCATAATGATTTACCGTTCTGTCCGGAAATTATGGTTCCTCCGGTTCCTGAATCTACCATGCCGAAATTAATTCCAAATTTAAATGATAAATCTAAATATGTTATACATTATCAAAATTTAAAGCAGTCTTTGTCTCACGGTCTCGTCTTGTCAAAAACTTACCGCATTTTAAAGTTTCTTCAGTCTTCTTGGTTAAAGCCCTATGTTGATTTCAATACTAAACTACGAAATAAATCGAGAAACAAGTTTGAAAAAAACCATTTTAACTTATGAACAATGCTATGTCCGGAAAAATTATGGAAAACGTGGACAATAGATGTAATGTAAAATTGCTTAGCCATTGGGAAAATGTTGGTAAAAGATTCGGAGTTGAAACGTATATAGCGAAATCGGCTTTTAAAAATCTAAGCATATTTTTGGAAAATTTGGTGGCTGTTGAATTAAATAAAGTAAGCGTTACGTATGATAAACCAATCTATGTTAGGTTTACTGTTTTAGATCTCTCTAAAACTGTTATTTACGAGTTTTATTATGATTTGCTTAAACGCGTTTACGGCAACTCCGTTTCTTTGCTTTACACGGACACTGATTCTTTAATACTTAAAATTAACACTGAAAATTTTTACGAAGATATCCGTCAAAATATAGACAAATTTGATACTGCAAATTTTCCTCCCGACAATGTATATCAAATTCCGATCACCAAGTCGGTTCTGGGTAAAATGAAAGAAGAATATGCTGGCATTCCTGTTTCCAGTTTTTACGGTACGGGGGCTAAGTCGTATTGTGTCAATGTTGGAGATGAAACTGTAAAAAAAGCTAAAGGTGTCAAAAAGAATGCGATAGATAAAAGTTTAACGGGGGAGGACTACAGTTCCATTGTTGAACATAATAACAAATACATTTTTTGTAAGATGTACATTTTTAGATCTGCTCTGCATAATATGTATACGGAACTTAAAAATAAAGTTGCTTTATCTTCTAAGGATGATAAAAGGTTTCTTATTCCGGGCACTTCCCAAACTTTGGCGTGGGGTCATGAACTTATTTATTTATACGATACCCCTCCTGATCGGTTGGATGACTTAGTAGCTATGTTGGGTGATGTTGTTCGAAATGAAATGTATTAATTTGTTGAATGTGATGTGCATAACTTTTGTTTCGAACCAATATTTGTGTATTCCTATATTATATTTAAACGTATTTGTATTTAATTAAACATGTATTACTACAATATTTCTATGAAGTTTTGGATGATATTGTTTGAAATAACATGTATTAATTTAGTTGAATAACTTTTGTTTCCACCGATATTGTTGTTTTCGATTTGCGTATTTATGTTTTACATGTATTTCTAAATATGTATGTAAAATAAAAAAATATTCTATAAATTTTTCAATTTATGTTTTACATGTATTTGTAAATATGTATTGAAAATAAACAAATATTATATGAATTATTTATTTAAAAAATTATACATAAGTACCATTTTAGTATTAACAATTTTTAATTAGTAAATCTGAAACTTCTGCTGCCTGACTCCCTAAAAGTCAATTTCATCAAAATTTCCGGAAACCTCGAGGTATATTTCTTTCAAGTGTTTAATATTTTCCGTTCGCTTCAAATCACAATTGTTTAAATTGTTTTCGTACCATTCCTTCAAGGTGGTGAATAAGTTAATTTCGGTAACGGGGATGTTAACCGTTTGTACACCACTACCGACTAATTTTATATGTCCATTAACTTTTAAATGATTGCAGTGTTCCAACATGTTTCTGAATTGAAAAAGAACGATCGATTTAACTTTATTCATAGCACATTTGAAACTATGTTTTTGAGAAACTTCGTCAAATATGAATTCCAAAGTTAATGTTTCACACACCATGTCTAGGTTTACCCTTCTACGTCAACCTTACAAATGATGGAATAAAATAAAATTATGTCTTATATATGCTCGTGATCGACAGTTACGCTATATTGTTTTTAGAAATCCACGAATTATGTGTTTTATCGAAACCCAACCATTTTACGAACACCTTACCCCCTTTTTTTCTTAAGACTTTTTCCACTAGATAAACATTAGGATGTTTTACTTTTTGAACTTCGTAGTCGTAAAATCCTCCTTTAATTTCTTGGTTTTGATTATCTTTCAAAATGTAGGTTGTTGGATTGGTAAGTTTAACTTTAGCAATTTTAAATATTTCGGTGCTCCAATTAGGGGTGTAACCCTTATCGAATGCTTCTCGATGTTTACTTATTCTCACGTCATCGTCAAGCTTAAACTTCCGTGTTCTGGGATCGATCGTCTTCACGTAATTATATGCCGTTGCTAAAATACTTTTTGCATTTTTGTTATTAACATCTTTCGGTTTAAATCCCGTGGTACGATGTTTCGTAGCGTTGTACTTTTGAACAATTTTTGGTAATAAATCTAACCACCTGTAAGAACCTTCAATGCTGAATTGTTTCCACATTAAACTTTTAAGAGTGCGGTTAACTCTTTCGACAATACTACTTTTCGTATTTGAATAAGTACTGTAGTGATTTATATTAAATTGTTTCATTAAATTTGCGAAATTATTATTGTAAAATTCTTTTCCCATGTCAGTCTGTAGATTGTTTGGAGTAATTTTAAGTGATAATAATAATTTTTTCGTTGCGTTACCTACATCGCCTCCAGTTTTTCTTTGTAATGGATACGCCCACACGTATTTGGAGAATGCATTAATTACAACTAATATATATCTAAATACTTTATTAAATTTAGCATAAGGTATCATTTCCACCAAATCTGCTTGAAATAAATCGTTTAATCCTTTCAAAATTACACGTCTTCGTTTATAATTTTTTCTGGCTGGTTTATGTAATTCGTTTACAATTTCTCCTTTAACACTTGAAACAATTTTTCTAATCTGACCCATGCTTCAATTTATTGTGACGTGTTTGTAATTAAGTTGATTTTTAAAAGAGCTTCAAATGCAAACGTTGCCTTGGAGTTTTTGTTGAACCGCGCACTTATTGTATCACCCGTATTGAGTGTCAACCCACGAAGTGATGATTCATCTACATTCAAGTCATTTATGTATATTTTAGTGTTTGGTGGAGTAAACTTACAATGTCTAATAGTTGATGGAGGTAATGTGTATCTATATTTAAAATTTTCGCTGTTAACGATTCGATAATATCCATTTTCATCCGTATTTGTAGCTAACATATACAACATGGTATAGTAATTAAGAGTTGATATATCTTCCACTAAACATAATTTATACTGATTTGCATGGTGACCGTGAAGTTGTCTACCGAACTTATCGAGTGTCATATTGATGTTCACTATAATAACGTTTACGCTAGTCTGAGAACCGTGTACGATTGCATTCCTTTTCATTTAATAATTTTGGCTCCTCTCAATTCGTCGATGATATATATATATATATATATATATATATAATTTTGTTTGCATGTCCTGTATGTCCTGCAGATTTTGAACTCAATAAAATCCTTAACCGATCTACTAACTTATTGGGATCCTTCCAAGGAACAAACTCGAGTTTTTTATTATTCCAATTTAACATGTGCATTCCTTTCCCTCTTTTTGATATATTTGCAGTTTTCGATCTGGTAGATGTAGATTTCGAGGGTTTGGGAAATAAGATTGGTCTGATAGTATTTGAATATTTTTTCCCCGTACCTAGTATGCCTTCGTCTGGGTTGTAGTGTTTACGTGCAGCGTTAGTGCGCTCTAAAATGTCTTTATAATTTTTCCTATCTTTCTCCTTAACACCGAGAGGTTTTTTTTTGAATAACAGTTCGTACAACCCTGGCGTTCCGGCGTATTGGAATTGTTTATCATTGGGTAGCTTAATATTTATGTCTTTATCGATAAAAGTTAGTTCTGAATTTCCTATTTCAAATCTATCTAGCTCCGGAATATAACGTACACCGTAATGGTGATCGAAGTCTTTTTCCGTATCTCTAAACATATCTTCCACGTACATTTTAGGTAGTCCTTTATATTGATCCAAATATTCCTCGAATGCTGGAGTTGTTCCTACAATTGACAGTTCATGTCTTAAATCTTCTAACGTAGGTATAGGATCGTTTTCTGCAACCACTTCTGTATCCAGAAAACTGAGTTCGCGTGCTACATCGCTGTTTTCTTGTGTTTCTTCTAGAATATTCTTTTCTGGAGTGTCTGATACGGTGGGAGATCTTTTAGGAGATCGTTTAATTAGCGGAGATAGTTTAATTTGGGGAGGTTCTAGTTTGGGATGTACACTTCCAGATTGTAAACTGGTTATCAACTCTTTCAGCGGTTGAGCGATGGGTTGGAACTTTTTATGTAACTCCAGATCTGATTGTGTGGAATCGCTCTTAAGACTTTCAAATTTTTTCTTCACTGCTTTTCTAGCTTTAATCAACTATCAACTCCTCCGCCACACGCTTATCCATGGTAACTAACTTGAGCGTACAATAGCTTGAATATTTATATACTAATGAAACGATCGAAACCCTTTCGATAACGGCCGGAATTCTTTTTAAAGTCTTTATCTATCACCAAAAATCCAAACTCAACATCTCAACAGTGTCTACATAGCTTCTTAAATTGTTCGAACGATATATTGTCTAAACTGACGTGTTCGTCGTATATATGTTTTAGATTAGTAATATCCTGTTTAAAAATAACTATTAAATTTGCATTATCCCTTATAAGTTGCTTAGGGATTTTTGAATAAGTTTGAGACAGATGAAAGCAATCGTTACTTTTATGTCGACCGAAACAATAATAATCTCTAATTATACTCTGATTATCACACACGACATCATCGAAAATAATAACTGAGTTTGTTTTGGCTTCGTTGGGTGAAATAATTTCCGAACCTTCTTCGTATTCATAATAACCTAAACCACTTATAGGTTCTAAAAGTTTCCTAAGGTAATCATATTTTGGTTGGTACAAAGTCTTAGAGTATAAATAAACGTTTTCGAATCGTAAACCATTGGGGTCTTCCAGCAAACTGATAATAACATTAGTTTTTCCACTTCCGCTTCCGCCTACAATAAGACCCCGTTTGCAACCACCTAGTAAAACACCATGTTTTCGATACTGCTTTATTGCATCGTTTGAGTCATGATTTTTTATTGGTAAATATTGGTTTTGCGATGTGATCCGAATCTCATCCATCCTGTTACTGCAATACAATCAGAATCCTGTTTAGAATTAGCCGGAATTTTTTTTTCTTAAACCCTAAAAGCGGTCCTATTGAGTTCGGAACGTCAAAATCTACTTCCCCTGAAGTTTTAATCTTGGTTTTCAAAGTATTATTATTTGGCATCAATTCCACACTTTCATGAGTTGATTGATCCAATTTAGAATTGATAAAGGTATTCAACTCTGATATCTCATAACTTCCTTCATCTACGGTTATTAATCTATTTTGGAACAGGAATTGATTATTAGTTGACGTCACATTTGGCATACTATTATAAGTTTAAAAAGATGTTAAACCCATAACATATTCCGCATCAGGATCGAGAATAATGGGAGGATTAAAATTAGCAGTTAAAACGGATGCTTTATCCGACAATG
Organism: Ctenicera cuprea; assembly: GCA_958336395.1. NCBI lineage: Eukaryota > Metazoa > Arthropoda > Insecta > Coleoptera > Elateridae > Ctenicera > Ctenicera cuprea. The sequence continues at coordinate 48,934 of CATVIB010000392.1, forward strand.
TGAATGTGATGGACATATCGCTACAAAATTTGGATAACCACTAACACAAAACATTATCGACCGTATGTATATAGGAACCGCAGTACTAGATGTCTACAGTTGTAAGAATTTAATGTTTGCAATTTATCGTAGTTATATTTAATGTTATTCTCGCTACCGTCACTCCGAAAGTAATGTGTTAGCTCTAGAGGAGGTTTTAATTGTCCTATACTATCGAAATATATTATTTTATTACGACGTTTGACATATGCAGTCCAATGTGTACCTTCCCCAATTTTATCATCAAGATTTACGATTCCACTTTCCGTATCATAAATTTTTGAAGGTAAATTGTCTCGCATATATATCCCCCTGAAATGTGGGATTTCTAATTTTTTAACGTAACGCATTAAATCGATATTTGTTAATGCTCTGTAAGGTAGCTTTAAGGGAAGTTTTTTTGATAAGGAGTTAAATACAATCCAAGTCCTTTCTTATAAGGTTTTAAATATAAACCTTTTCCAACAGCAGCAGCTTCCATAGATCGATTGTGTCTCTCCGTTTCTTGCAAAGTCTTAGCCGCCGATTTAGAATCACTAACAGCTTTTGCAATACCAGCAGCACCGCCAGCTAAAGATCCTAGAGCACCCAACGCTGCAAATATGGGTATAAGGGGTAAAATACCTCCTGTTTTAGGAATAGGAATCACTCTCTGCTTTGGAGGCGCAATTTTTTTTTTTAAGAGAAGTTAACGCAATTTTAGCAGTATTCAACAAATTAGAAGTAACGCCTCCTCTGATACGTTTTCGAGCTACCGTAACAGCATTCTTAAAACTAATAGCTCTACCGGAATACTTTCTTTTGCTTCTTTTACGGCGTTTAACACCCATTCCTAATTTAGTTTTTCCCTTCATAATACCGCTTATAGTTAATGCAGCTGCTTTTTCGCCAAACGTTGCGTCTTTGGATTTAAATCGTTCCCACGCCTTCTCTCCTAATATTTTATCAGCCTTGTGACGTCCTTCGATTTTATTGGAGGCAGCGTAACTAATATCGTGTTTTTTGCAAGCCTCGTCCAAAGGGTTAATTCCTTTATCACCTCTAGCGAGTCTTTTAGTCAAACGAGTACCTGGTCCACAGAAACGGTATCCGGGTAAATGTAATTCCACGGGCAATTTATTGATGAGGGTGTTAATCAATCCACCACCTATTCTTCCAACCGCTTGACGTCGACTAAAGTTATTGGAATATCGACGTTTCATTATTAACCTGTCCTTAACAACTATCGAAAAGCGACTGATACAATTTATAGAAAAGTGGGAGTATATGTTTTCAACTGCAGTAGTTTATCTGCTCAAACAGGTAATGAGCATAATGTTGTTTTTGTAATTGATTTATCTATGTTAGTTTCAGGTCTTTCATACGGATCGTGTCAAAAGGCTTGCAAAAAAATACTTCATATGCACCCGTACAAAGTGTCGGTGGTGCAAGAGTTGCTACCAGCAGATTTTGGAAAGCGTCGACAATACTGTACATGGTTTAATGAAAACTTCAACAATGATGACATTTTGGATCTGACATTTTTCAGTGATGATGCCTGGTTTCATTTAAGTGGCTACGTAAACTCGCAAAATTATCGTACGTGGTCAACTGAAAATCCCCATGTATATCGGGAGACCTCATTGCATCCCCTTAAAATTGGGGTTTGGATTGCAATGTCGAGAAGAAGAATAATTGGCCCTATTTTTTTAATGAAAACATCAATGCTAACAATTATCAACGACTACTTTTAAGACCGTTTATTGATCAACTCCACGATGACGAACTGCAGCATGGGTTCTTCCAGCAAGATGGTGCAACAGCTCACACAGCAGGTGCAACGTTGAACTTTTTAAGGGAATTCTTTGATGAACGAATAATAAGTAGAGGTCGTTGGGCACCGCGATCGCCCGACTTAACACCTCTCGGCTACTTTATGCTTGGCCATCTTAAGAATGTTGTATATGCAAATCGTTTACACACAATTGAGGAGTTACAAGAGGCCATAGTAAATGCCGTGAATGAAATCACACCAAGACAGTTAGTAGCCGTTTTTGAAAATATGAAGCGCAGGGTCAATGTTTGTTTAGACAATGATGGAGGGCATTTCGAGCAGTTATTGTAACAACTGTCTTACAAAGAATTTGATTTTTGTATTCATTTAAATTGTGTCATTGAAAAATGTGTTTTTTATTAATTTAAACAGTTATTAAATTGTTAAATTGAGTAATTATTGTAAGCAACAATCAAGAAAAATGTGTTTTTTTTTATTAATTAAACTGTGTTATTAAATTACGTTATTAAATTGTCTTTTTTTTTAACCTATAGGTTAACTTTTGGAATATAAAAA
>CATVIB010000393.1:0-54229 GCA_958336395.1 Ctenicera cuprea
TAATTGTAATTGTAATTGTAATTGTAATTGTAATTGTAATTGTAACTGTAATTGTAATTGTAATTGTAATTGTAATTGTAATTGTAATTGTAATTGTAATTGTAATTGTAATTGTAATTGTAATTGTAATTGTAATTGTAATTGTAATTGTAATTGTAATTGTAATTGTTAATTGTAATTGTAATTGTAATTGTAATTGTAATTGTAATTGTAATTGTAATTGTAATTGTAATTGTAATTGTAATTGTAATTGTAATTGTAATTGTAATTGTAATTGTAATTGTAATTGTAATTGTAATTGTAATTGTAATTGTAATTGTAATTGTAATTGTAATTGTAATTGTAATTGTAATTGTAATTGTAATTGTAATTGTAATTGTAATTGTAATTGTAGTTGTAATTGTAATTGTAATTGTAATTGTAATTGTAATTGTACTTGTAATTGTACTTGTAATTGTAATTGTAATTGTAATTGTAATTGTAATTGTAATTGTAATTGTAATTGTAATTGTAATTGTAATTGTAATTGTAATTGTAATTGTAACTGTAATTGTAATTGTAATTGTAATTGTAATTGTAATTGTAATTGTAATTGTAATTGTAATTGTAATTGTAATTGTAATTGTCATTGTAAATGTAATTGTAATTGTAATTGTAATTGTAATTGTCATTGTAATTGTAATTGTAATTGTAATTGTAATTGTAATTGTAATTGTAATTGTAATTGTAATTGTAACTGTAATTGTAATTGTAATTGTAATTGTAATTGTAATTGTAATTGTAATTGTAATTGTAAATGTAATTGTAATTGTAATTGTAATTGTAATTGTAATTGTAATTGTAATTGTAATTGTAATTGTAATTGTAATTGTAATTGTAATTGTAATTGTAATTGTAATTGTAATTGTAATTGTAATTGTAATTGTAATTGTAATTGTAATTGTAATTGTAATTGTAATTGTAACTGTAATTGTAATTGTAATTGTAATTGTAATTGTAATTGTAATTGTAATTGTAATTGTAATTGTAATTGTAATTGTAATTGTAAATGTAATTGTAATTGTAATTGTAATTGTAATTGTCATTGTAATTGTAATTGTAATTGTAATTGTAATTGTAATTGTAATTGTAATTGTAATTGTAATTGTAATTGTAACTGTAATTGTAATTGTAATTGTCATTGTAATTGTAATTGTAATTGTAATTGTAAATGTAATTGTAATTGTAATTGTAATTGTAATTGTAATTGTAATTGTAATTGTAATTGTAATTGTAATTGTAATTGTAATTGTAATTGTAATTGTAATTGTAATTGTAATTGTAATTGTAATTGTAATTGTAATTGTAATTGTAATTGTAATTGTAATTGTAATTGTAATTGTAATTGTAATTGTAATTGTAATTGTAATTGTAATTGTACTTGTAATTGTAATTGTAATTGTAATTGTAATTGTAATTGTAATTGTAATTGTAATTGTAATTGTAATTGTAATTGTAATTGTAATTGTAATTGTAATTGTAATTGTAATTGTAATTGTAATTGTAATTGTAATTGTAATTGTAATTGTAATTGTAATTGTAATTGTAATTGTAATTGTAATTGTAATTGTAATTGTAATTGTAATTGTAATTGTAATTGTAATTGTAATTGTAATTGTAATTGTAATTGTAATTGTAATTGTAATTGTAATTGTAATTGTAATTGCAATTGTAATTGTAATTGTAGTTGTAATTGTAATTGTAATTGTAATTGTAATTGTAATTGGAATTGTAATTGTAATTGTAATTGTAATTGTAATTGTAATTGTAATTGATATTGTAATTGTAATTGTAATTTTAATTGAAATTGTAATTGTAATTGTAATTGTAATTGTAATTGTAATTGTAATTGTAATTGTAATTGTAATTGTAATTGTAATTGTAATTGTAATTGTAATTGTAATTGTAATTGTAATTGTAATTGTTAATTGTAATTGTAATTGTAATTGTAATTGTAATTGTAATTGTAATTGTAATTGTAATTGTAATTGTAATTGTAATTGTAATTGTAATTGTAATTGTAATTGTAATTGTAATTGTTAATTGTAATTGTAATTGTAATTGTAATTGTAATTGTAATTGTAATTGTAATTGTAATTGTAATTGTAATTGTAATTGTAATTGTAATTGTAATTGTAATTGTAATTGTAATTGTAATTGTAATTGTAATTGTAATTGTAATTGTAATTGTAATTGTAATTGTAATTGTAATTGTAATTGTAATTGTAATTGTAATATTGTAATTGTAATTGTAATTGTAATTGTAATTGTAATTGTAATTGTAATTGTAGTTGTAATTGTAATTGTAATTGTAATTGTAATTTTAATTGTACTTGTAATTTTACTTGTAATTGTAATTGTAATTGTAATTGTAATTGTAATTGTAATTGTAATTGTAATTGTAATTGTAATTGTAACTGTAATTGTAATTGTAATTGTAATTGTAATTGTAATTGTAATTGTAATTGTAATTGTAATTGTAATTGTAATTGTAATTGTAAATGTAATTGTAATTGTAAATGTAATTGTAATTGTCATTGTAATTGTAATTGTAATTGTAATTGTAATTGTAATTGTAATTGTAATTGTAATTGTAATTGTAATTGTAACTGTAATTGTAATTGTAATTGTAATTGTAATTGTAATTGTAATTGTAATTGTAATTGTAAATGTAATTGTAATTGTAATTGTAATTGTAATTGTAATTGTAATTGTAATTGTAATTGTAATTGTAATTGTAATTGTAATTGTAATTGTAATTGTAATTGTAATTGTAATTGTAATTGTAATTGTAATTGTAGTTGTAATTGTAATTGTAATTGTAATTGTAATTGTAATTGTACTTGTAATTGTACTTGTAATTGTAATTGTAATTGTAATTGTAATTGTAATTGTAATTGTAATTGTAATTGTAATTGTAATTGTAATTGTAATTGTAACTGTAATTGTAATTGTAATTGTAATTGTAATTGTAATTGTAATTGTAATTGTAATTGTAATTGTAATTGTAATTGTAAATGTAATTGTAATTGTAATTGTAATTGTAATTGTAATTGTCATTGTAATTGTAATTGTAATTGTAATTGTAATTGTAATTGTAATTGTAATTGTAATTGTAACTGTAATTGTAATTGTAATTGTAATTGTAATTGTAATTGTAATTGTAATTGTAAATGTAATTGTAATTGTAATTGTAATTGTAATTGTAATTGTAATTGTAATTGTAATTGTAATTGTAATTGTAATTGTAATTGTAATTGTAATTGTAATTGTAATTGTAATTGTAATTGTAATTGTAATTGTAATTGTAATTGTACTTGTAATTGTAATTGTAATTGTAATTGTAATTGTAATTGTAATTGTAATTGTAATTGTAATTGTAATTGTAATTGTAATTGTAATTGTAATTGTAATTGTAATTGTAATTGTAATTGTAATTGTAATTGTAATTGTAATTGTAATTGTAATTGTAATTGTAATTGTAATTGTAATTGTAATTGTAAATGTAATTGTAATTGTAATTGTAATAGTAATTGTAATTGTAATTGTAATTGTAATTTTAATTGTAATTGTAATTGTAATTGTACTTGTAATTGTAATTGTTTTTGTAATTTTAATTGTAATTGTAATTGTAATTGTAATTGTAATTGTAATTGTAAATACAATTACAATTACAATTACAATTATAATTACAATTACAATTACAATTACAATTACAATTACAATTACAATTACATTTACAATTACAATTACAATTACAATTACAATTACAATTACAATTACAATTACAATTACAATTACAATTACGATACGATTACAATTACAATTACAATTACAATTACAATTACAATTACAATTACAATTACAATTACAATTACAATTACAATTACAATTACAATTACAATTACAATTACAATTACAATTACAATTACAATTACAATAACAATTACAATTACAATTACAATTACAATTACAATTACAATTAAAATTACAAAAACAATTACAATTACAAGTACAATTACAATTACAATTACAATTACAATTACAATTACAATTACAATTACAATTACAATTACAATTACAATTACAATTACAATTACAATTACAATTACAATTACAATTACAATTACAATTACAATTACAATTACAATTACAATTACAATTACAATTACAATTACAATTACAATTACAATTACAATTACAATTACAATTACAATTACAATTACAATTACAATTACAATTACAATTACAATTACAATTACAATTACAATTACAATTACAATTACAATTACAATTACAATTACAATTACAATTACAATTACAATTACAATTACAATTACAATTACAATTACAATTACAATTACAATTACAATTACATTTACAATTACAATTACAATTACAATTACAATTACAATTACAATTACAATTACAATTACAATTACAGTTACAATTACAATTAAAATTACAATTACAATTACAATTACAATTACAATTACAATTACAATTACAATGACAATTACAATTACAATTACAATTACAATTACATTTACAATTACAATTACAATTACAATTACAATTACAATTACAATTACAATTACAATTACAATTACAATTACAATTACAGTTACAATTACAATTACAATTACAATTACAATTACAATTACAATTACAATTACAATTACAATTACAATTACAATTACAATTACAATTACAAGTACAATTACAAGTACAATTACAATTACAATTACAATTACAATTACAATTACAACTACAATTACAATTACAATTACAATTACAATTACAATTACAATTACAATTACAATTACAATTACAATTACAATTACAATTACAATTACAATTACAATTACAATTACAATTACAATTACAATTACAATTACAATTACAATTACAATTACAATTACAATTACAATTACAAATACAATTACAATTACAATTAAAATTACAATTACAATTACAATTACAATTACAATTACAATTACAATTACAATTACAATTACAATTACAATTACAATTACAATTACAATTACAATTACAATTACAATTACAATTACAATTACAATTACAATTACAATTACAATTACAATTACAATTACAATTACAATTACATTTACAATTACAATTACAATTATAATTACAATTACAATTACAATTACAATTATAATTGCAATTACAATTACAATTACAATTACAATTACAATTACAATTACAATTACAATTACAACTACAATTACAATTACAATTACAATTACAATTACAATTACATTTACAATTACAATTACAATTACAATTACAATTACAATTACAATTACAATTACAATTACAATTACAATTACAATTACAATTACAATTACTATTACAATTACAATTACAATTACAATTACAAGTACAATTACAATTACAATTACAATTACAATTACAATTACAATTACAATTACAATTACAATTACAATTACAATTACAATTACAATTACAATTACAATTACAATTACAATTACAATTACAATTACATTTACAATTACAATTACAATTACAATTACAATTACAATTACAATTACAATTACAATTACAGTTACAATTACAATTACAATTACAATTACAATTACAATTACAACTACAATTACAATTACAATTACAATTACAATTACAGTTACAATTACATTTACAATTACAATTACAATTACAATTACAATTACAATTACAATTACAATTACAATTACAGTTACAATTACAATTACAATTACAATTACAATTACAATTACAATTACAATTACAATTACAATTACAATTACAATTACAATTACAATTACAATTATAAGTACAATTACAAGTACAATTACAATTACAATTACAATTACAATTACAATTACAACTACAATTACAATTACAATTACAATTACAATTACAATTACAATTACAATTACAATTACAATTACAATTACAATTACAATTACAATTACAATTACAATTACAATTACAAATACAATTACAATTACAATTACAATTACAATTACAATCACAATTACAATTACAATTACAATTACAATTACAATTACAATTACAATTACAATTACAATTACAATTACAATTACAATTACAATTACAATTACAATTACAATTACAATTACAATTACAATTACAATTACAATTACAATTACAATTACAATTACATTTACAATTACAATTACAATTACAATTACAATTACAATTACAATTACATTTACAATTACAATTACAATTATAATTACAATTACAATTACAATTACAATTACAATAACAATTACAATTACAATTACAATTACAATTACAATTACAATTACAATTACAATTACAATTACAATTACAACTACAATTACAATTACAATTACAACTACAATTACAATTACAATTACAATTACAATTACAATTACAATTACATTACAATTACAATTACAATTACAATTACAATTACAATTACAATACAATTACAATTACAATTACAATTACAATTACAATTACAATTACAATTACAATTACAATTACAATTACAATTACATATTTACAATTACAATTACAATTACAATTACAATTACAATTACAATTACAATTACAATTACAATTACAATTACAATTACAATTACAATTACAATTACAATTACAATTACAATTACAATTACAATTACAATTACAATTACAATTACAATTACAATTACAATTACAATTACAATCACAATTACAATTACAATTACATTACAATTACAATTACAATTACAATTACAATTACAATTACAATTACAATTACAATTACAATTACAATTACAGTTACAATTACAATTGCAATTACAATTACAATTACAATTACAATTACAGTTACAATTACAATTACAATTACAACTACAATTACAATTACAATTACAATTACAATTACAATTACAATTACAATTACAATTACAATTACAATTACAATTAAAATTACAATTACAATTACAATTACAATTACAATTACAATTACAATTACTATTACAATTACAATTACAATTACAATTACAATTACAATTACAATTACAATTACAATTACAATTACAATTACAATTACAATTACAATTACAATTACAATTACAATTACATTTACAATTACAATTACAATTACAATTACAATTACAATTACAATTACAATTACAATTACAATTATAATTACAATTACAATTACAATTACAATTACAATTACAATTACAATTACAATTACAATTTCAATTACAATTACAATTACAATTACAATTACAATTACAATTACAATTACCATTACAATTACAATTACAATTACAATTGCAATTACAATTACAATTACAATTACAATTACAATTACCATTACAATTACAATTACAATTACAATTACAATTACAATTACAATTACAATTACAATTACAATTACAATTACAATTACAATTACAACTACAATTACAATTACATTTACAATTACAATTACAAATACAATTACAATTACAATTACAATTACAATTACAATTACAATTACAATTATAATTACAATTACAATTACAATTACAATTACAATTACAATTACAATTACAATTACAATTACAATTACAATTAGAATTACAATTACAATTACAATTACATTTACAATTACAATTACAATTACAATTACAATTACAATTACAATTACAATTACAATTACAATTACAATTACAATTACAATTACAATTACAATTACAATTACAATTACAATTACAATTACAATTACAATTACAATTACAATTACAATTACAATTACAATTACAATTACAATTACAATTACAATTACAATTACAATTACAATTACAATTACAATTACAATTACAATTACAATTACAATTACAATTACAATTACAATTACAATTACAATTACAATTACAATTACAATTACAATTACAATTACAATTACAATTACAATTACAATTACAATTACAATTACAATTACAATTACAATTACAATTACAATTACAATTACAATTACAATTACAATTACAATTACAATTACATTTACAATTACAATTACAATTACAATTACAATTGCAATTACAATTACAATTACAATTACAATTACAATTACAATTACAATTACAATTACAATTACAATTACAATTACAATTACAATTACAATTACAATTACAATTAGAATTACAATTACAATTACAATTACAATTACAATTACAATTACAATTAAAATTACAATTAGAATTACAATTACAATTACAATTACAATTACTATTACAAGTACAATTACAATTACAATTACAATTACAATTACAATTACAATTACAATTACAATTACAATTACAATTACAATTATAATTACAATTACAATTACAATTACAATTACAATTACAATTACAATTACAACTACATTTACAATTACAATTACAATTACAATTACAATTACAATTACAATTACAATTACAATTACGATTACGATTACAATTACAATTACAATTACAATTACAATTACAATTACAATTACAATTACAATTACAATTACAATTACAATTACAATTACAATTACAATTACAATTACAATTACAATTACAATTACAATTACAATTACAATTACAATTAAAATTACAAAAACAATTACAATTACAAGTACAATTACAATTACAATTACAATTACAATTACAATTACAATTAGCAATTACAATTACAATTACAATTACAATTACAATTACAATTACAATTACAATTACAATTACAATTACAATTACAATTACAATTACAATTGCAATTACAATTACAATTACAATTACAATTACAATTACAATTACAATTACAATTACAATTACAATTACAATTACAATTACAATTACAATTACAATTACAATTACAATTACAATTACAATTACAATTACAATTACAATTACAATTACAATTACAATTACAATTACAATTACAATTACAATTACAATTACAATTACAATTACAATTACAATTACAATTACAATTACAATTACAATTACAATTACAATTACAATTACAATTACAATTACAATTACAATTACAATTACAATTACAATTACAAATACAATTACAATTACAATTACAATTACAATTAAAATTACAATTACAATTACAATTACAATTACAATTACAATTACAATTACAATTACAATTAAAATTACAATTACAATTACAATTACAATTACAATTACAATTACAATTACAATTACAATTACAACCCCAATTACAATTACAATTACAATTACAACTACAATTACAATTACAATTACAATTACAATTACAATTACAATTACAATTACAATTACAATTACAATTACAATTACAATTTCAATTACAATAACAATTACAATTACAATTACAATTACAATTACAATTACAATTACAATTACAATTACAATTACAATTACAATTACAATTACAATTACAATTACAATTACAATTACAATTACAATTACAATTACAATTACAATTACAATTACAATTACAATTACAATTACAATTACAATTACAATTACAATTGCAATTACAATTACAATTACAATTACAATTACAATTACAATTACAATTACAATTACAATTACAATTACAATTACAATTACAATTACAATTACAATTAAAATTACAATTAGAATTACAATTACAATTCCAATTACAATTACAATTACAAGTACAATTACAATTACAATTACAATTACAATTACAATTACAATTACAATTACAATTACAATTACAATTACATTTACAATTACAATTACAATTACAATTACAATTACAATTACAATTACAATTACGATTACGATTACAATTACAATTACAATTACAATTACAATTACAATTACAATTACAATTACAATTACAATTACAATTACAATTACAATTACAGTTACAATTACAATTACAATTACAATTACAATTAAAATTACAAAACAATTACAATTACAAGTACAATTACAATTACAATTACAATTACAATTACAATTACAATTACTATTACAATTACAATTACAATTACAATTACAATTACAATTACAATTACAATTACAATTACAATTACAATTACAATTACAATTACAATTACAATTACAATTACAATTACAATTACAATTACAATTACAATTACAATTACAATTACAATTACAATTACAATTACAATTACAATTGCAATTACAATTACAATTACAATTACAATTACAATTACAATTACAATTACAATTACAATTACAATTACAATTACAATTACAATTACAATTACAATTACAATTACAATTACAATTACAATTACAATTACAATTACAATTACAATTACAATTACAATTACAATTACAATTAAAATTACAATTACAATTACAATTACAATTACAATTACAATTACAATTACAATTACAATTATAATTACAATTACAATTACAATTACAATTACAATTACAATTACAATTACAATTACAATTACAATTACAATTACAATTACAATTAGCAATTACAATTACAATTACAATTACAATTACAATTACAATTACAATTACAATTACAATTACAAATACAATTACAATTACAATTACAATTAAAATTACAATTACAATTACAATTACAATTACAATTACAATTACAATTACAATTACAATTACAATTACAATTACAATTACAATTACAATTACAATTACAATTACAATTACAATTACATTTACAATTACAATTACAACCACAATTACAATTACAATTACAATTACAACTACAATTACAATTACAATTACAATTACAATTACAATTCAATTACAATAAAATTACAATTACAATTACAATTACAATTACAACCCCAATTACAATTACAATTACAATTACAACTACAATTACAATTACAATTACAATTACAATTACAATTACAATTCAATTACAATTAGAATTACAATTACAATTACAATTACAATTACAATTACAATTACAATAACAATTACAATTAAAATTACAATTACAATTACAATTACAATTACAATTACAATTACAATTACAATTACAATTACAATTACAATTACAATTACAATTACAATTACAATTACAATTACAATTACAATTACAATTACAATTACAATTACAATTACAATTACAATTACAATTACAATTACAATTACAATTACAATTGCAATTGCAATTACAATTACAATTACAATTACAATTACAATTACAATTACAATTACAATTACAATTACAATTACAATTACAATTACAATTACAATTACAATTACAATTACAATTACAATTACAATTACAATTACAATTACAATTACAATTACAATTACAATTACAATTACAATTACAATTACAATTACAATTACAATTACAATTACAATTACAATTACAATTACAATTACAATTACAATTACAATTACAATTACAATTACAATTACAATTACAATTACAATTACAATTACAATTACAATTACAATTACAATTACAATTACAATTACAATTACAATTACAATTACAATTACAATTACAATTACAATTACAATTACAATTACAAATACAATTACAATTACAATTACAATTAAAATTACAATTACAATTACAATTACAATTACAATTACAATTACAATTACAATTACAATTACAATTACAATTACAATTACAATTACAATTACAATTACAATTACAATTACAATTACAACCCCAATTACAATTACAATTACAATTACAACTACAATTACAATTACAATTACAATTACAATTACAATTACAATTACAATTACAATTACAATTACAATTACAATTACAATTACAATTACAATTACAATTACAATTACAATTACAATTACAATTACAATTACAATTACAATTACAATTACAATTACAATTACAATTACAATTACAATTACAATTACAATTACAATTACAATTACAATTACAATTACAATTACAATTACAATTACAATTACAATTACAATTACAATTACAATTACAATTACAATTACAATTACAATTACAATTACAATTACAATTACAATTACAATTACAATTACAATTACAATTACAATTACAATTACAATTACAATTACAATTACACTTACAATTACAATTACAATTACAATTACAATTACAATTACAATTACAATTACAATTACAATTACAATTACAATTACAATTACAATTACAATTACAATTACAATTACAATTACAATTACAATTACAATTACAATTACAATTACAATTACAATTACAATTGCAATTACAATTACAATTACAATTACAATTACAATTACAATTACAATTACAATTACAATTACAATTACAATTACAATTACAATTACAATTACAATTACAATTACAATTAAAATTACAATTACAATTACAATTACAATTACAATTACAATTACAAGTACATTTACAACTACAATTACAATTACAATTACAATTACAATTACAATTACAATTACAATTACAATTACAATTACAATTACAATTACAATTACAATTATAATTACAATTACAATTACAATTACAATTTCAATTACAATTACAATTACAATTACAATTACAATTACAATTACAATTACAATTACAATTACAATTACAATTACAATTACAATTACAATTACAATTACAATTACAATTACAATTACAATTACAATTACAATTACAATTACAATTACAATTACAATTACAATTACAATTACAATTACAATTACAATTACAATTACAATTACAATTACAATTACAATTACAATTACAATTACAATTACAATTACAATTACAATTACAATTACATTTACAATTACAATTACAATTACAATTACAATTACAATGACAATTACAATTACAATTACAATTACAATTGCAATTACAATTACAATGACAATTGCAAATACAATTACAATTACAATTACAATTACAATTACAATTACAATTACAATTACAATTACAATTACAATTACAATTACAATTACAATTACAATTACAATTACAATTACAATTACAATTACAATTACAATTACAATTACAATTACAATTACAATTACAATTACAATTACAATTACAATTACAATTACAATTACAATTACAATTACAATTACAATTACAATTACAATTACAATTACAATTACAATTACAATTACAATTACAATTACAAATACAATTACAATTACAATTACAATTAAAATTACAATTACAATTACAATTACAATTACAATTACAATTACAATTACAATTACAATTACAATTACAATTACAATTACAATTACAATTACAATTACAATTACAACCCCAATTACAATTACAATTACAATTACAACTACAATTACAATTACAATTACAATTACAATTACAATTACAATTACAATTACAATTACAATTACAATTACAATTACAATTACAATTACAATTACAATTACAATAACAATTACAATTACAATTACAATTACAATTACAATTACAATTACAATTACAATTACAATTACAATTACAATTACAATTACAATTACAATTACAATTACAATTACAATTACAATTACAATTACAATTACAATTACAATTACAATTACAATTACAATTACAATTACAATTACAATTACAATTACAATTACAATTACAATTACAATTACAATTACACTTACAATTACAATTACAATTACAATTACAATTACAATTACAATTACAATTACAATTACAATTACAATTACAATTACAATTACAATTACAATTACAATTACAATTACAATTACAATTACAATTACAATTACAATTACAATTACAATTACAATTACAATTACAATTACAATTACAATTACAATTACAATTACAATTACAATTACAATTACAATTACAATTACAATTACAATTACAATTACAATTACAATTACAATTACAATTACAATTACAATTACAATTAAAATTACAATTACAATTACAATTACAATTACAATTACAATTACAAGTACATTTACAACTACAATTACAATTACAATTACAATTACAATTACAATTACAATTCCAATTCCAATTACAATTACAATTACAATTACAATTACAATTATAATTACAATTACAATTACAATTACAATTTCAATTACAATTACAATTACAATTACAATTACAATTACAATTACAATTACAATTACAATTACAATTACAATTACAATTACAATTACAATTACAATTACAATTACAATTACAATTACAATTACAATTACAATTACAATTACAATTACAATTACAATTACAATTACAATTACAATTACAATTACAATTACAATTACAATTACAATTACAATTACAATTACAATTACAATTACAATTACAATTACAATTACAATTACAATTACAATTACAATTACAATTACAATTACATTTACAATTACAATTACAATTACAATTACAATTACAATTACAATGACAATTACAATTACAATTACAATTACAATTGCAATTACAATTACAATGACAATTGCAAATACAATTACAATTACAATTACAATTACAATTATAATTACAATTACAATTACAATTACAATTACTATTACAATTACAATTACAGTTACAATTACAATTACAATTACAATTACAATTACAATTACAATTACAATTACAATTACAATTACAATTACAATTACAATTACAATTACAATTACAATTACAATTACAATTACAATTACAATTACAATTACAATTACAATTACAATTACAATTACAATTACAATTACAATTACAATTACAATTACATTTAAAATTACAATTACAATTACAATTACAATTACAATTACAATTACAATTACAATTACAATTGCAATTACAATTACAATTAGAATTACAATTACAATTACAATTACAATTACAATTACAATTACAATTACAATTACAATTACAATTACAATTACAATTACAATTACAATTACAATTACAATTACAATTACAATTACAATTACAATTACAATTACAATTACAATTACAATTACAATTACAATTACAATTACAATTACAATTACAATTACAATTACAATTACAATTACAATTACAATTAAAATTACAATTACAATTACAATTACAACCACAATTACAATTACAATTACAATTACAACTACAATTACAATTACAATTACAATTACAATTACAATTACAATTACAATTACAATTACAATTACAATTACAATTACAATTACAATTACAATTACAATAACAATTACAATTACAATTACAATTACAATTACAATTACAATTCCAATTACAATTACAATTACAATTACAATTACAATTACAATTACAATTACAATTACAATTACAATTACAATTACAAT
Source organism: Ctenicera cuprea (assembly GCA_958336395.1). Classification (NCBI taxonomy): domain Eukaryota; kingdom Metazoa; phylum Arthropoda; class Insecta; order Coleoptera; family Elateridae; genus Ctenicera; species Ctenicera cuprea. Next base: position 15,330 of record CATVIB010000393.1, read on the forward strand.
TACAATTACAATTACAATTACAATTACAATTACAATTACAATTACAATTACAATTACAATTACAATTACAATTACAATTACAATTACAATTACAATTACAATTACAATTACAATTACAATTAAAATTACAATTACAATTACAATTACAATTACAACCACAATTACAATTACAATTACAATTACAACTACAATTACAATTACAATTACAATTACAATTACAATTACAATTACAATTACAATTACAATTACAATTACAATTACAATTACAATAACAATTACAATTACAATTACAATTACAATTACAATTACAATTACAATTACAATTACAATTACAATTACAATTACAATTACAATTACAATTACAATTACAATTACAATTACAATTACAATTACAATTACAATTACAATTACAATTATAATTACAATTACAATTACAATTACAATTACAATTACAATTACAATTACAATTACAATTACAATTACAATTACAATTGCAAATACAATTACAATTACAATTACAATTAAAATTACAATTACAATTACAATTACAATTACAATTACAATTACAAGTACATTTACAACTACAATTACAATTACAATTACAATTACAATTACAATTACAATTACAATTACAATTACAATTACAATTACAATTACAATTACAATTACAATTTCAATTACAATTACAATTACAATTACAATTACAATTACAATTACAATTACAATTACAATTACAATTACAATTACAATTACAATTACAATTACAATTACAATTACAATTACAATTACAATTACAATTACAATTACAATTACAATTACAATTACAATTACAATTACATTTACAATTACAATTACAATTACAATTACAATTACAATTACAATTACAATTACAATTACAATTACAATTACAATTACATTTACAATTACAATTACAATTACAATTACAATTACAATTAGAATGACAATTACAATTACAATTACAATTACAATTACAATTACAATTACAATTACAATTACAATTACAATGACAATTGCAAATACAATTACAATTACAATTACAATTACAATTACAATTACAATTACAATTACAATTACAATTACAATTACAATTACAATTACAATTACAATTACAATTACAATTACAATTACAATTACAATGACAATTGCAAATACAATTACAATTACAATTACAATTACAATTACAATTACAATTACAATTACAATTACAATTACAATTACAATTACAATTACAATTACAATTACAATTACAATTACAATTACAATTACAATTACAATTACAATTACAATTACAATTACAATTACAATTACAATTACAATTACAATTACAATTACAATTACAATTACAATTACAATTACATTTACAATTACAATTACAATTACAATTACAATTACAATTACAATTACAATTACAATTACAATTATAATTACAATTACAATTACAATTACAATTACAATTACAATTACAATTACAATTACAATTACAATTACAATTACAATTACAATTACAATTACAATTTCAATTACAATTACAATTACAATTACAATTACATTTACAATTACAATTACAAATACAATTACAATTACAATTACAATTACAATTACAATTACAATTACAATTACAATTACAATTACAATTACAATTACAATTACAATTACAATTACAATTACAATTACAATTACAATTACAATTACAATTACAATTACAATTACAATTACAATTACAATTACAATTACAATTACAATTACAATTACAATTACAATTACAATTACAATTACAATTACAATTACAATTACAATTACAATTACAATTACAATTACAATTACAATTACAATTACAATTACAATTACAATTTGTAACAGGGAAAATTTAAACACAAAGATAAGTGTGCGTTTAATTCGCCATGTTTGTGAATTTTTTAAATTTTCGACAGTCAACGAAAATTTAGTTCACGAAGGAGGCGCACGCGGCGCTTCAATTCACAATTTTCGCAGCATGACCGCGCCGGTCAACCAGCCCTGCCAAGAAGGGGGGAGCTACGATTTTCGTGCGCTGCAATGTTATGTGGGTTGCCTATAAAAGCGTTTGAAGACCACAATTTAAAACAGAACCTGCCTACGACCGCCGACAACTAGACGTTAAAGACAGAGCCTGCCTGCGACTGCCAACAACTAGAAGTTGAAGACAGAACCAGACAGAACCTGCCTACGACTGCCGGCAACTAGAAGTTGAAAACAGAACCTGCCTGCGACTGCCGGCAACTAGAAGTAGAAACTAACAGAACCAGCCTGCAACTACCGACAACTACAAGTGCATTGGTTTTGCATAGTTTGTTAGTATAACTTAATTCAAATTTAAATTGAATTAAGTTCAGTAAAGTCAATAGTTAAAATATAATTTGAGTTCATACCGATCAGCCAGTACCGCTACAGAAACCACTGTACTTGTTAACAAGCGATTATAACAACCGTTATTTATTTTCAATTGTTTCAGCGAGTCCAGTGTACCAGAAACCAGTCCGACGAGTTATTTGAATTCAAGGGATCCAACTAGGCAAGTATTAACCTACGTGCCTATGTTCGGTAATCGCCTGCAAGGCAGAATTCATTTAATAAACGATCCAGAAACGTTTAAGCATAAAGCATTGTATTCGCGGTACAGCGAAGTGGTTATTACCTGTTCAAATAAATACGGCCAGAATTCAGTAAATAAATCACAAGTGAGGAACGTGTAGATGTTACTCTGGTGTTTTATATCTCCCGGTGGCTGCAATCAACCCGAAATTCGCATGCGTAGGAATTTGTGATTCGAGTTGGTTTGTCACCCTTGTTTTGAATAATTATTTGGGCCAGGGCAAGCGAAGGTGTGTCCGCTCAATGATTGTTTACAGGTGATCTAAAAGTAAGATTTACCGAAGTTCAATTTACAAAGTAAATTGCATTCATTTCCCCCCCGAAACAGAATATAAATAAGCCGAATACAGTAAACCACTCAGCTGACTAAGCAAAGACAAGTTCAATTATAAATATAAACCCGTTGGGGTAAAGATTAATGCAGGGGCGAATAATTAGGCAACGTAAGTTCGTACCTGTAGTGTTTGGAATCCAGTCACTGTTAAAGATACTTGCAGGGCTAGTTTTTGTACACATAAGCGACACAGAAAGTCACAGTAAACGTGGTGTATAATGTGGAAACACCCACTAACGTTATATTCGCTTCATTGTGTCGCAAATAATGCTTATTTGCCTGCTTAGCCCACATTCCGTTCACCAGTGACATTTTGGAATTGTCAAGAAGTCAAGATTACAGTTCGAAGGTGCAGGTGCACTGAATCCAATTCTCAACAGATCTAAACGCCAACCCAAGAAACGTGTATTTAACAATATTATAAATTTGTTTCTTTATTATACAAATTTTGTAGACAATAAGTAAATTTTTAGTAATAATTTATTGATGTACATAGTTATACAAATTATAATTATTTTACACCCGTTAATGAGTTGCAGTCTAATTTTATTTCCTAGTAAGGGATTACCGTTGAACCTTGGACAACTCCATGCAGCTATCCGACAAAAATATAAATAATTTAGCGTACAGCAAACCCCCCAGAGGTTTGAAACGTTACATGGCGCCCGGAGCAGCGACGATAGCTTCAGGAATCCCAGAATCCAGCCGATAGACTGCTACAACTGTCCAAAAACCAGCCGCCGACACCAACCAGAAAAATGTCGTCGTCAGATTCCGAAGACGAAACCAGAGGGTTGCAGCCAGAAGGTGGAGCTCCAACGAGTTGGATCTACAAGAGGAAGAAAGAAGATCTAGTAAAGGAGCTAAGTAAGTTCAAATTAGATACCAGTGGTGCAGTAGAGGTCCTGAGAGCGAGGATGAGCCACTTCATGAAGACTGGGGAGGGGCCGCCCGCAATCCGAACCGAGGTGGAGAGAACACCTGAAGGAATACCAGAAGTAACACCGACAACAACCGGAGCCAGTTTGCCGCCAGCCAGACCGTCAGCCGCCCACATTTGCGATACTGTCCGTAAATGGGGAGTAAAATTCGATGGTGTAAGTGACCCTATTTCCTTCCTAGAGCGAATAGAGGAATTACGGCGTTGCTACCAGTTTGAAGGTGCCGACCTGCTGACCGCACTACCCGAAATCCTGAAAGAGAAGGTATTATTATGGTACCGCAACAATAATCATGAGTGGCAGACCTGGAATGGATTTGTCGCACAGTTTCGAGCCCGATATTTACCTGCACGTTTCCAATTCCACCTGGAAGAAGAAATCCGGTTCAGAACCCAGGGAGAAAAGGAGACAATGGCCGAATACGTAACAGCTATCCAGACACTGATGAGGAGGTTAGGAAATCTCTCGCCAGAGCAGCAATTAGAGCGGATCTACGAAAATATGCAGCCAGGCTACAAGCTGTACGTGAAACGACGAGATTTCCGTACCCTAACTGAACTGACAGTCCAAGCCGAAGAATACGAGAATCTCCGCCGAGAAACCAAAGTTTTCCGTACGTCACCCTTATCCAGCCAGACGTATGGGAGCGAGGCAACCTACGAACTAAGGAAAAATAAGGGGCCACACAAGAAAAATGAGATATGTGCCACCGCACCAGTTACTCACCCAGAAGAGATCCAGACCCGTACAGTGACCAGAGGGAACCAGTCCAGAGGCCACCAGAAGGGGCAGAGACCTGGCCCAACTGGAAATAGTCGACAGCCCGTACCGAAGACTGCAGCAGCCGCCAGTGACGGAACTGCAACGTTCCATGGCGCAAGCAAGACTCCCAGTAGCCGAGACGCCGTCTACGTCCGAGAAAGAGTGTGCTGGCGATGTGGGAAGGCCGGACACTGGAGGACCCAATGCCGAAGTGCCGCCCGAGTGTTCTGTTCGTGGTGCGGGAAAGACGGGGTCTACTCAACGCACAAAGACTGCCAGGTGTCGCGTCCGGGAAACGAGAACAGCCGTCAAGACCAGTGAGGCGTCTTCGACAGCTCCAGGCCATAGCCTCCATCCGAACCACACCCGGGGAATGGTCCCAGTGGCTAGCAGAAGTAAAGAAATTTACAAGACAGCCGAAAATAAATATAAACCGTCTAGCCGCCCTAGAGTCCAGACTTTTCCTGACCTTAACCATACATGGACAAGACTTCCGAGCACTAGTGGACAAGGGGTCTACTAAGTCCTATATTGGAAATAAGCTGGGAAGGTTTTTACAGCACAACAGATACAGTTTAAATACCCACCACAAAACCGGGGTGCGCTTAGCCGACGGATCCTTAGTAAAAACCGAAGGAAGAATACAGTTTCCAGTGAGCTTAGGTACATTCATCATGATGGTGTCGTGGGAATTCCTGCCGTCCCTCTCGACTGAAGCCATCGTGGGGCTCGATTGGTTAAAACAAGTTAACGCCACTATCCTGCCAGTAGAAAAAGTACTACAAATAGCCGACGAAATAATTTTCCTCCAGGGAGACGAAGAATTACCAGAGTTGGGAGGACTGCAAGCCCTATCCGCCGGTCAGTTAAACCAGCTCAACCAGTTCCTAGACACCGAGCTGCCGAAGTTCGCCGCCATCCAAGGACCTACAAGAGAGGTAGAACACATTATCAAAGTTAAACCTGGGACGCAGCCCATAAAACAACGATATTACCCGCGCAATCCGGTGATGCAGAAGATCATAGACGACGAGGTTGACAGAATGCTGCAAGAAGATGTAATTGAAAAATCAGAGAGTGCATGGAGCTCGCCAGTGGTGCTGGTGAGGAAGTCATCAGGCAAGTACCGCTTCTGCATTGATTTCAGAAAAGTAAACGACGTAACCACTCCAGATGCGTATCCTATACCGTTTATCCAAGGCATTTTGGACAAGTTACGTGGAGCCAGATTCATTAGTACGATTGATTTGAAACAAGGGTATTGGCAGGTACCACTATCCAAGGAAAGCCGACCCGTTACCGCTTTTACAGTGCCTGGCCGTGGGTTATACCAATTCAAGGTCATGCCGTTCGGTCTACACGCTGCTCCCGCAACCTTCCAGAGGTTGCTGGACAAGATCATAGGACCTGAACTAGAGCCCCATGCCTTTTGCTACCTAGACGATATCGTCATAGTAAGTACAACATTTACAGATCATCTGACTCACCTGAGAACCGTTTTTAACCGACTCCGTAAAGCCGGCCTACAATTACAGCCCGATAAATGCGTATTCTGCCAAACAGAATTAAAATATTTAGGCCATGTGGTAAACCGAGAAGGTATACAAACCGATCCCGACAAGGTTGAAGCAATTCGACAGGTGGAACAGCCCGTCAACATAAAAGCCGTGAGGAGATTCCTGGGGATGGCCTCATGGTACCGAAAATTTGTTCCGCAATTTTCCGAAATAGCAACCCCGCTGACAGAACTCCTACAGAAAAACGCAAGATTTGTATGGGAGTCCAGACAGGCCGAAGCCTTCAATAAATTAAAAGAAGCACTCACCACAGCTCCTGTTTTAGCCTGTCCTGATTTCCAGGTCCCGTTTACCTTACAGACAGACGCTAGCAATACAGGTCTTGGAGCAGTGCTGACCCAGGTCCAGGAGGGACAAGAGAGAGTCATCGCCTACGCCAGTCGAACCCTCACAGCCGCCGAGAAGAACTACTCTACGGTGGAGTTGGAATGTTTATGTGTCGTTTGGTCCATCCGAAAACTGAAGGGGTACCTAGAGGGGTATCGTTTCACGGTCATCAGCGACCACCGAAGTTTAAGATGGCTACGATCCGTACCAAATCCCACCGGACGCTTGATGCGTTGGACGCTGGAGCTACAGCATTACGATTTTGAGGTCGTCTACCGAAAGGGCGCGCTAAATCAGGTCGCCGATGCGTTGTCCAGAGCCCAGGAGAACACTGAGTTATTATCTTCTGCCTCAGAAGCTCTAGCCGCCGTAAACCCTGATGAAGAGTGTTCCTGGTATCAACTAATGAAGAAGAACGTCGAAACCGAGCCGGATGTGTTCTCTTCATACAAGATACAAGATGGAAAGTTATACCGATGTTTTCCAGACACCAGTACCGCAATCACCGAAGGTTTCCATCCGTTATGGAAGCTCTGTGTGCCCAAACCCCAGAGGACAGCAGTCCTGGAAGAAAGCCACGACAACACCGGTCACCTAGGAGTCACCAAAACCATCAACCGGATGGTGCAACATTACTTCTGGCCAGGTATGTATCGAGATACTGCTCGATACGTCCGTTCCTGTCAAGCCTGCCAGCAGTTCAAGATGTCGCAACAGCCTCCAGGTGGGCAAATGTGTTGGTCGAGGGTAGAAGGTCCTTGGGAAGTGGTGAGCACAGATTTGATTGGTCCATTAACTCGTTCTGCAAAAGGAAATGCTTACTTATTAGTGTTCCAAGACAGATTTACCAAGTGGGTAGAAGTACATCCTTTGAGGAGGGCGACAACGAAACCCGTTATCCAGGCCTTCCAAGATAAGATTCTATACCGATTTGGAACCCCGAAAGTCGTAATTAGCGACAATGGCACACAATATGTAAATAAGATGTTCCGAGCCATGACCGAGACATACGGAATAAAGCACCAGTTAACCCCGCCATACACACCGCAGTGTAATCCAGTAGAGAGAGCAAACAAAATAATAGAACGCATGATTGCGCAACTAGCCCGTGGGAATCAGAAGCAATGGGATGCATACCTACCCGAAGTAATGTTCGCCATCAATACATCAAAACAAGAGTCGACCGGATTCTCGCCAGCGATGTTAAATTATGGTCGCGAATTACTTCCACCCAGATCCATCCGAGAGCAAGCTGACCCAGAACTAGACCTGAACCAGACAAGACAGTATCCCGAATACCAACAGCAGATGTCCAAGCTGAAACAGATTTTCAAAATTGTAAAGCAAAATTTAGCCAGAGCATTTGCACATCAGAGTCACCACTACAACTTACGGAAGCGAGACTGGCGTCCGAAGGTAGGAGACTTGGTGTACAAACGAGAGCATGTGTTATCTGATGCACAAAAAGGCTTTATGGCCAAGCTCGCACCGAAATATGCAGGACCGTATAAGGTAAATAGAATTTTATCACCTGTAATTGTACAGCTGCAGGAAACCCAGAGGAAGCGATCCGCTGGAAGAGTGCATGTAAAAGATTTGAAACCTGCACATGACAGGGATGTTCCCACCCCTCTGCGTACTAGAGAGAGGGCAACAGGTGAGACATTAAAAATATAAAACCAGAAAACAGTATTTTCCAGTTCAGTTGACCTGAAGACCATTCAGTTACAACAAGTATGGCTCCAGTAGTTATGAAGTTCAACCTTCACCGTCGATCCGGCCCGAAACATCGTGGGAGAGGAAGCAAGATCCGCCCGTGGAATCCTGCCCAGTACCTGCCTCCTCCGCCCAGGGTATCCAGTCCAGATGGACTCATGGCGAGGGCAACCATCTCCGGAACCGGTGCTGTGGTCCTGGAGATTCCTTCACCAGCGAGTTCGAGTCATTCCCCTGCAAAGAACCGATATGAAGGACCGGTGACACCTAAAACAGAAGAAAGTTTGGTTGCCAAGCTAGCCCGTTTATTTGGACCATCGCCCCAGACACCGCCTACCTGCCAAGATGTGCCCATGCTGTACTTTGCGCCGTCACCAGCTACACCCGAGGGACGTCTACCGCTGACCCCTGGGACACCACCGCCGATTCCGATGGCCCAGCCAGCGTGTATCCGTTCGTTATTACCAGAGCCCGAGGGAATGGTGATGGAACAGCCCGAACAAAATGCCCCGCAACAACTGCAAGTACCTATAGCCAGAGCAATTATCCCCCTGAAGAACCTGGAGATGTCCGTTCCAGTTCCCGTAGGCGTCGCGGATGCCGCCACTACGATCGCTAACCACCCCCTGAAGAAGAGATACCGTAGGAAGCGGAAAAGCAAACCGCGAACCAAAATCTTCTTCGGTGAGGGATGTTTCGTCAGGATGAGGATAGACCAGATGACAGCTATGGGTATTGCGAAACTGGAAAATAACTGAAAGATTAGACAGATGGAATCACCACATTTTGCTACAAACCTGAGAAATTTTCCGCTACAGTCCAGATGGCACGTGCACCCACAACCAGCGAGTTACCCGAGGGAGGGGCATGTGTAACAGGGAAAATTTAAACACAAAGATAAGTGTGCGTTTAATTCGCCATGTTTGTGAATTTTTTAAATTTTCGACAGTCAACGAAAATTTAGTTCACGAAGGAGGCGCACGCGGCGCTTCAATTCACAATTTTCGCAGCATGACCGCGCCGGTCAACCAGCCCTGCCAAGAAGGGGGGAGCTACGATTTTCGTGCGCTGCAATGTTATGTGGGTTGCCTATAAAAGCGTTTGAAGACCACAATTTAAAACAGAACCTGCCTACGACCGCCGACAACTAGACGTTAAAGACAGAGCCTGCCTGCGACTGCCAACAACTAGAAGTTGAAGACAGAACCAGACAGAACCTGCCTACGACTGCCGGCAACTAGAAGTTGAAAACAGAACCTGCCTGCGACTGCCGGCAACTAGAAGTAGAAACTAACAGAACCAGCCTGCAACTACCGACAACTACAAGTGCATTGGTTTTGCATAGTTTGTTAGTATAACTTAATTCAAATTTAAATTGAATTAAGTTCAGTAAAGTCAATAGTTAAAATATAATTTGAGTTCATACCGATCAGCCAGTACCGCTACAGAAACCACTGTACTTGTTAACAAGCGATTATAACAACCGTTATTTATTTTCAATTGTTTCAGCGAGTCCAGTGTACCAGAAACCAGTCCGACGAGTTATTTGAATTCAAGGGATCCAACTAGGCAAGTATTAACCTACGTGCCTATGTTCGGTAATCGCCTGCAAGGTAGAATTCATTTAATAAACGATCCAGAAACGTTTAAGCATAAAGCATTGTATTCGCGGTACAGCGAAGTGGTTATTACCTGTTCAAATAAATACGGCCAGAATTCAGTAAATAAATCACAAGTGAGAAACGTGTAGATGTTACTCTGGTGTTTTATATCTCCCGGTGGCTGCAATCAACCCGAAATTCGCATGCGTAGGAATTTGTGATTCGAGTTGGTTTGTCACCCTTGTTTTGAATAATTATTTGGGCCAGGGCAAGCGAAGGTGTGTCCGCTCAATGATTGTTTACAGGTGATCTAAAAGTAAGATTTACCGAAGTTCAATTTACAAAGTAAATTGCATTCATTTCCCCCCCGAAACAGAATATAAATAAGCCGAATACAGTAAACCACTCAGCTGACTAAGCAAAGACAAGTTCAATTATAAATATAAACCCGTTGGGGTAAAGATTAATGCAGGGGCGAATAATTAGGCAACGTAAGTTCGTACCTGTAGTGTTTGGAATCCAGTCACTGTTAAAGATACTTGCAGGGCTAGTTTTTGTACACATAAGCGACACAGAAAGTCACAGTAAACGTGGTGTATAATGTGGAAACACCCACTAACGTTATATTCGCTTCATTGTGTCGCAAATAATGCTTATTTGCCTGCTTAGCCCACATTCCGTTCACCAGTGACATTTTGGAATTGTCAAGAAGTCAAGATTACAGTTCGAAGGTGCAGGTGCACTGAATCCAATTCTCAACAGATCTAAACGCCAACCCAAGAAACGTGTATTTAACAATATTATAAATTTGTTTCTTTATTATACAAATTTTGTAGACAATAAGTAAATTTTTAGTAATAATTTATTGATGTACATAGTTATACAAATTATAATTATTTTACACCCGTTAATGAGTTGCAGTCTAATTTTATTTCCTAGTAAGGGATTACCGTTGAACCTTGGACAACTCCATGCAGCTATCCGACAAAAATATAAATAATTTAGCGTACAGCAAACCCCCCAGAGGTTTGAAACGTTACAAATTACAATTACAATTACAATTACAATTACAATTACAATTACAATTACAATTACAATTACAATTACAATTACAATTACAATTACAATTACAATTACAATTCCAATTACAATTACATTTACAATTACAATTACAATTACAATTACAATTACATTTACAATTACAATTACAATTACAATTACAATTACAATTGCAATTACAATTACAATTACAATTACAATTACAATTACAATTACAATTACAATTACAATTACAATTACAAGTACAATTACAATTACAATTACAATTACAATTACAATTACAATTACAATTACAATTACAATTACAGTTACAATTACAATTAAAATTACAATTACAATTACAATTACAATTACAATTACAATTACAATTACAATTACAATTACCATTACAATTACAATTACAATTACAATTACAATTACAATTACAATTACAATTACAATTACTATTACAATTACAATTACAATTACAATTACAATTACAATTACATTTACAATTACAATTACAATTACAATTACAATTACAATTACAATTACAATTACAATTACAATTACAATTACAATTACAATTACAATTACAATTACAATTACAATTACAATTACAGTTACAGTTACAATTACAATTACAATTACAATTACAATTACAATTACAATTACAATTACAATTACAATTACAATTACAATTACAACTACAATTACAATTACAATTACAATTACAGCTACAATTACAATTACAATTACAATTACAATACAATTACAATTACAATTACAATTAAAATTACAATTACAATTACAATTACAATTACAATTACAATTACAATGACAATTACAATTACAATTACAATTACAATTACAATTACAATTACAATCACAATTACAATAAAATTACAATTACTATTACAATTACAATCACAAGTACAATTACAATTACAATTACCATTACAATTACAATTATAATTACAATTACAATTACAACTACAATTACAATTACAATTACAATTACAATTACAATTACAATTACAATTACAATTACAATGGCAATTACAATTACAATTACAATTACAATTGTTGAAGGTTGAGGGGTTGAAGGTTGGTGGCTGAGGGTTTGAGGGGTTGAAGGTTGAGGAGTTAAATGTTGAAGTCTGAGAGGTTGAAGGTTGAAGGTTGAGGAGTTGAAGGTTGGTGGCTGAGGGGTTGAGGGGTTGAAGGTTGAGGAGTTAAATGTTGAAGTCTGACAGGTTGAAGGTTGCAGGTTGAGGAGTTGAAGGTTGAAAGTTGAAAGTTGAGGGGTTGAAGGTTGAAAGTTGAGGGGTTGAAGGTTATAGGTTGAAGGGTTGAGGGGTTGAAGGTTGAAGGTTGAGGAGTTAAAGGTTGAAGGTTGAGAGGTTGAAGGGTGCAGGTTGAGGGGTTGAAGGTTGAAGGTTGAAGGTTAACGGGTGGAAAGTTAAAGGTGCAGGGGTTAAATGTTGAATGCTGAAGGTTAACGGGTGGAAGGTTAAAGGTGCAGGGGTTAAATGTTGAATGTCGAAGGTTGAGAGGTTGAAGGTTAAAGGTTAAGTGGTTGAAGGTTGAAGGTTCAGGGACTGAATGTTGGGGAGTTGAAGGTTGAAGGTTGAGGGCTTGAAGGTTGAAGGTTGAGGTGTTTAAGGTTGGAGGTTTAGGAGTTGAAGGTTGAGGGGTTGAAGGTTGAAGGTTGAGAAGTTGAAGGTTGATGGTTGAGGGGTTGAAGGTTGAAGGTTGTGGGGTTGAAGATTGAAAGTTGAGGGACTGAAGATTGAAGGTTGACTGGTTGAAGGTTACAGGTTGAGCGGTAGAAGGTTGAAGGTTGAGGGTTTGAAAGTTAAAGGTGAAGGGGTTGAAGGTCGAAGGTTGAGGGGTTAAAGATAGATGGTTGGGTGGTGGAAGGTTGAAAGTTGAGGGCTTGAAGGATAAAGGTAGAAGGTTGAGTGGTTAAAGGTTGAAGGTTAAGTGGTTGAAGATCGAAGGTTGAGGGGTTAAAGGTTAAAGGTTGAAGGAGTTGAAGGTTGAAGGTTGAGGGGTTGAAGGTTGGAGGTTGAACGTTGAAGGGTTAAAGGTTGCAGGTTGAGGGGTTGAAGGATGACGGTTGAGGGGTTGAAGGTTGAAGGTTGAAGGAGTTGAAGGTTGAAAGTTGAGGGGTTGAAAGTTAAAGGTTGAAGGTTGAAACAGTTGAAGGTTGAAGGTTGAGGGGTTGATGGTTGAAGGTCGAAGGTTGAGGGGTTGAAGGTTGAAGGTTGAGGGGTTGAAGGTTAAAGGTTGATGGGTTGAAGGTTGAGGGGTTGAAGGTTGGAGGTTGAACGTTGAAGGGTTGAAGGTTGCAGGTTGAGGGGTTGAAGGATGACGGTTGAGGGGTTGAAGGTTGAAGGTTGAAGGAGTTGAAGGTTGAAAGTTGAGGGGTTGATAGTTGAAGGTCGAAGGTTGAGGGGTTAAAGGTTGAAGGTTGAAGGAGTTGAACGTTGAAGGTTGAGGGGTTGAAGGTTGGAGGTTGAACGTTGAGGGGTTGAAGGTTGAAGGTTGAGGAGTTGAAGGTTGAAGGTTGAGGGGTTGAAGGTTGAAGGTTGAAGGAGTTGAACGTTGAAGGTTGAGGGGTTGAAGGTTGAAGGTTGAAGGTTGAGGGGTTGAAGGTTAATGGTTGATGCGTTGAAGGTTGAGGGGTTGAAGGTTGAAGTTAGATTGGTTGAAGGTTGAAGGTTGAGGGCTTGAAAGTTGAAGGTTGGGAAGTTGAAGGTTGAAGGTTAAGGGGTTGAATATTGAGGGGTTGAAGGTTGAAGATTGAGGGGTTGAAGGTTAAAGGTTGAAGGTTGAAGATTGAGAGGTTGAAGGTTAAAGGTTAAGTGGTTGAAGGTTGAAGGTTGAGGGACTGAATGTTGGGGAGTTGAAGGTTGAAGGTTGAGGGCTTGAAGGTCGAAGGTTGAGGTGTTTAAGTTTGGAAGTTTAGGAGTTGAAGATTGAGGGGTTGAAGGTTGAAGGTTGAGAAGTTGAAGGTTGATGGTTGAGGGGTTGTAGGTTGAAGGTTGTGGGGTTGAAGATTGAAAGTTGAGGGACTGAAGATTGAAGGTTGACTGGTTGATGGTTACAGGTTGAGGGGTAGAAGGTTGAAGGTTGAGGGTTTGAAAGTTAAAGGCTAAGGGGTTGAAGGTCGAAGTTTGAGGGGTTAAAGATAAATGGTTGGGTGGTTGAAGGTTGAAAGTTGAGGGCTTGAAGGATGAAGGTTGAAGGTCGAGTGGTTAAAGGTTGACGGTTAAGGGGTTAAAGATCGAAGGTTGAGGGGTTAAAGGTTGAAGGTTGAAGGAGTTGAAAGTTGAAGGTTGAGGGGTTGCAGGTTGGAGGTTGAACGTTGAGGGGTTGAAGGTTGAAGGTTGAGGGGTTAAAGGATGAAGGTTGAGGGGTTGAAGGTTGAAGGTTGAAGGATTTGAAGGTTGGAAGTTGAGGGGTTGAAGGTCAAAGGTTGATGGTTGAAGGAGTTGAAGGTTGAAGGTTGAGGGGTTAATGGTTAAAGGTTGATGGGTTGAAGGTTGAGGGGTTGAAGGTTGAAGGTTGGGAAGTTGAAGGTTGAAGGTTAAGGGGTTGAATATTGAGGGGTTGAAGGTTGAAGACTGAGGGGTTGAAGGTTGTAGGTTGAAGGGTGAGAGGTTGAAGGTTAAAGGTTAAGTGGTTGAAGGTTGAAGGTTGAGGAACTGAATGTTGGGGAGTTGAAGGTTGAAGGTTGAGGGCTTGAAGGTTGAAGGTTGAGGTGTTTAAGGTTGGAGGTTTAGGAGTTGAAGGTTGAGGGGTTGAAGGTTGAAGGTTGAGAAGTTGAAGGTTGATGGTTGAGGGGTTGAAAGTTGAAGGTTGTGGGGTTGAAGATTGAAAGTTGAGGGACTGAAGATTGAAGGTTGACTGGTTGAAGGTTACAGGTTGAGCGGTAGAAGGTTGAAGGTTGAGGGTTTGAAAGTTGAAAGTTAAAGGTTAAGGGGTTGAAGGTCGAAGGTTGAGGGGTTAAAGATAAATGGTTGGGTGGTTGAAGGTTGAAAGTTGATGGCTTGAAGGATGAAGGTTGAGGGGTTGAAGGATGAAGGTTGAGGGGTTGAAGGTTGAATGTTGAAGGAGTTGAAGGTTGAAAGTTGAGGGGTTGAAGGTTAAAGGTTGAA
The DNA here is from genome assembly GCA_958336395.1 of Ctenicera cuprea. Classification (NCBI taxonomy): domain Eukaryota; kingdom Metazoa; phylum Arthropoda; class Insecta; order Coleoptera; family Elateridae; genus Ctenicera; species Ctenicera cuprea. Next base: position 30,444 of record CATVIB010000393.1, read on the forward strand.
CGTTGAAGGAGTCGAAAGTTGAAGGTTGAGGGGTTGAAGGTTGATGGTCGAAGGTTGAGTTGTTAAAGGTTGAAGGTTGAAGGAGTTGAAGGTTGAAGGTTGAGGGGTTGAAGGTTGGAGGTTGAAGGTTGAGGGGTTGAAGGTTGAAGGTTGAGGAGTTGAAGGTTGAAGGTTGATTGGTTGAAGGTTGGAGGTTGAAGGTTGAGGGGTTGAAGGTTGAAGGTTGAGGGGTTGAAGGTTGAAGGTTGAGAAGTTGAAGGTTGATGATTGAGGGGTTGAAGGTTGAAGGTTGTGGGGTTGAAGATTGAAAGTTAAGGGACTGAAGATTGAAGGTTGACTGGTTGAAGGTTACAGGTTGAGCGGTAGAAGGTTGAAGGTTGAGGGTTTGAAAGTTAAAGGTGAAGGGGTTGAAGGTCGAAGGTTGAGGGGTTAAAGATAGATTTTTGGCTGGTTGAAGGTTGAAAGTTGAGGGCTTGAAGGATGAAGGTAGAAGGTTGAGTGGTTAAAGGTTGAAGGTTGAAGAAGTTGAAGGTTGAAAGTTGAGGGGTTGAAGGTTAAAGGTTAAAGGTTGAAGGAGTTGAAGGTTGAAGGTTGAGGGGTTGAAGGTTGGAGGTTGAGGGTTTGAAAGTTAAAGGTGAAGGGGTTGAAGGTCGAAGGTTAAGGGGTTGAAGATCGAAGGTTGAGGGGTTAAAGGTTGAAGGTTGAAGGAGTTGATGGTTGAAAGTTGAGGGGTTGAAGGTTAAAGGTTGAAGGTTGAAGGAGTTGAAGGTTGAAGGTTGAGGGGTTGAAGGTTGAAGGTCGAAGGTTCAGGGGTTAAAGGTTGAAGGTTGAAGGAGTTGAAGGTTGAAGGTTGAGGGGTTGAAGGCTGGAGGTTGAACGTTGAGGGGTTGAAGGTTGAAGGTTGAGGAGTTGAAGGTTGAAGGTTGAGGGGTTGAAGGTTGAAGGTTGAGGGGTTGAAGTTTGAAGGTTGAGGGATTGAAGGTTAAAGGTTGATGGGTTGAAGGTTGAAGGTTGAAGGAGTTGAAGGTTGAAAGTTGAGGGGTTGAAGGTTAAAGGGTTGAAGGTTGAAGGAGTTGAAGGTTGAAGGTTGAGGGGTTGAAGGTTGAAGGTCGAAGGTTGAGGGGTTAAAGGTTGAAGGTTGAAGGAGTTGAAGGTTGAAGATTGAGGGGTTGAAGGTTGGAGGTTGAACGTTGAGGGGTTGAAGGTTGAAGGTTGAGGGGTTGAAGGATGAAGGTTGAGGGGTTGAAGGTTGAAGGTTGATGGAGTTGAAGGTTGAAAGTTGAGGGGTTGAAGGTTAAAGGTTGAAGGTTGGAGGAGTTGAAGGTTGAAGGTTGAGGGGTTGAAGGTTGAAGGTCGAAGGTGGAGGGGTTAAAGGTTGAAGGTTGAAGGAGTTGAAGGTTGAAGGTTGAGGGGTTGAAGGTTGGAGGTTGAACGTTGAGGGGTTGAAGGTTGAAGGATGAGGAGTTGAAGGTTGAAGGTTGAAGGGTTGAATGTTGAAGGTTGAGGGGTTGAAGGTTCAAGGTTGAGGGGTTGTAGGTTAAAGGTTGATGGGTTGAAGGTTGAGGGGTTGAAGGTTGAAGTTAGAGGGGTTGAAGGTTGAAGGTTGATTGCTTGAAAGTTAAAGGTTGGGAAGTTAAAGGTTGAAGGTTAAGGGGTTGAATATTGAGGGGTTGAAGGTTGAAGATTGAGGGGTTGAAGGTTGAAGGTTGAAGGTTGAGAGGTTGAAGGTTAAAGGTTAAGTGGTTGAAGGTTGAAGGTTGAGGCACTGAATGTTGGGGATTTGAAGGTTGAAGGTTGAGGGCTTGAAGGTTGAAGGTTGAGGTGTTTAAGGTTGGAGGTTTAGGAGTTGAAGGTTGAAGGTTGAGGGGTTGAAGGTTGAAGGTCGAAGGTTGAGGGGTTAAAGGTTGAAGGTTGAAGGAGTTGAAGGTTGAAGGTTGAGGGGTTGAAGGTTGGAGGTTGAACGTTGAAGGAGTTGAAGGTTGAAGGTTGAGGGGTTGAAGGTTGAAGGTCGAAGGTTGATTGGTTAAAGGTTGAAGGTTGAAGGAGTTGAAGGTTGAAGGTTGAGGGGTTGAAGGTTGGAGGTTGAACGTTGAGGGGTTGAAGGTTGAAGGTTGAGGAGTTGAAGGTGGAAGGTTAAGGGGTTGAAGCTTGAAGGTTGAGGGGTTGAAGGTTGAAGGTTGAAGGAGTTGAAGATTGAAAGTTGAGGGGTTGAAGGTTAAAGGTTGAAGGTTGAAGGAGTTGAAGGTTGAAGGTTGAGGGGTTGAAGGTTGAAGGTCGAAGGTTGATTGGTTAAAGGTTGAAGGTTGAAGGAGTTGAAGGTTGAAGGTTGAGGGGTTGAAGGTTGGAGGTTGAACGTTGAGGGGTTGAAGGTTGAAGGTTGAGGAGTTGAAGGTTGAAGGTTGAGGGGTTGAAGCTTGAAGGTTGAGGGGTTGAAGGTTGAAGGTTGAGGGGTTGAAGGTTAAAGGTTGATGGGTTGAAGGTTGAGGGGTTGAAGGTTGAAGTTAGAGGGGTTGAAGGTTGAAGGTTGAGGGCTTGAAAGTTGAAGGTTGGGAAGTTGAAGGTTGAAGGTTAAGGGGTTGAATATTGAGGGGTTGAAGGTTGAAGATTGAGGGGTTGAAGGTTGAAGGTTGAAGGTTGAGAGGTTGAAGGTTAAAGGTTAAGTGGTTGAAGGTTGAAGGTTGAGGGCTTGAAGGTTGAAGGTTGTGGTGTTTAAGGTTGGAGGTTTAGGAGTTGAAGGTTGAGGGGTTGAAGGTTGAAGGTTGAGGAGTTGAAGGTTGAAGGTTGAGGGGTTGAAGGTTGGAGGTTGAAGGTTGAGGGGTTGAAGGTTGAAGGTTGAATGCTTGAAGGTTGAAGGTTGAGGTGTTTAAGGTTGGAGGTTTAGGAGTTGAAGGTTGAGGGGTTGAACGTTGAAGGTTGAGAAGTTGAAGGTTGATGGTTGAGGGGTTGAAGGTTGAAGGTTGTGGGGTTGAAGATTGAAAGTTGAGGGACTGAAGATTGAAGGTTGACTGGTTGAAGGTTACAGGTTGAGCGGTAGAAGGTTGAAGGTTGAGGGTTTGAAAGTTAAAGGTGAAGGGGTTGAAGGTCGAAGGTTGAGGGGTTAAAGATAGATGGTTGGCTGGTTGAAGGTTGAAAGTTGAGGGCTTGAAGGATGAAGGTAGAAGGTTGAGTGGTTAAAGGTTGAAGGTTGAAGAAGTTGAAGGTTGAAAGTTGAGGGGTTGAAGGTTAAAGGTTAAAGGTTGAAAGAGTTGAAGGTTGAAGGTTGAGGGGTTGAAGGTTGGAGGTTGAGGGTTTGAAAGTTAAAGGTGAAGGGGTTGAAGATTGAAGGTTGACTGGTTGAAGGTTACAGGTTGAGCGGTAGAAGGTTGAAGGTTGAGGGTTTGAAAGTTAAAGGTGAAGGGGTTGAAGGTCGAAGGTTGAGGGGTTAAAGATAGATGGTTGGCTGGTTGAAGGTTGAAAGTTGAGGGCTTGAAGGATGAAGGTAGAAGGTTGAGTGGTTAAAGGTTGAAGGTTGAAGAAGTTGAAGGTTGAAAGTTGAGGGGTTGAAGGTTAAAGGTTAAAGGTTGAAAGAGTTGAAGGTTGAAGGTTGAGGGGTTGAAGGTTGGAGGTTGAGGGTTTGAAAGTTAAAGGTGAAGGGGTTGAAGGTCGAAGGTTAAGGGGTTGAAGATCGAAGGTTGAGGGGTTAAAGGTTGAAGGTTGAAGGAGTTGATGGTTGAAAGTTGAGGGGTTGAAGGTTAAAGGTTGAAGGTTGAAGGAGTTGAAGGTTGAAGGTTGAGGGGTTGAAGGTTGAAGGTCGAAGGTTCAGGGGTTAAAGGTTGAAGGTTGAAGGAGTTGAAGGTTGAAGGTTGAGGGGTTGAAGGTTGGAGGTTGAACGTTGTGGGGTTGAAGGTTGAAGGTTGAGGAGTTGAAGGTTGAAGGTTGAGGGGTTGAAGGTTGAAGGTTGAGGGGTTGAAGGATGAAGGTTGAGGGGTTGAAGGTTAAGGGTTGAAGCAGTTGAAGGTTGAAAGTTGTGGGGTTGAAGGTTAAAGGTTGAAGGTTGGAGGAGTTGAAGGTTGAAGGTTGAGGGGTTGAAGGTTGAAGGTCGAAGGTTGAGGGGTTAAAGGTTGAAGGTTGAAGGAGTTGAAGGTTGAAGGTTGAGGGGTTGAAGGTTGGAGGTTGAACGTTGAGGGGTTGAAGTTTGAAGGATGAGGAGTCGAAGGTTGAAGGTTGAGGGGTTGAATGTTGAAGGTTGAGGGGTTGAAGGTTGAAGGTTGAGGGGTTGTAGGTTAAATGTTGATGGGTTGAAGGTTGAGGGGTTGAAGGTTGAAGTTAGAGGGGTTGAAGGTTGAAGGTTGAGGGCTTGAAAGTTAAAGGTTGGGAAGTTAAAGGTTGAAGGTTAAGGGGTTGAATATTGAGGGGTTGAAGGATGAAGGTTGAGGGGTTGAAGGTTGAAAGTTGAAGGAGTTGAAGGTTGAAAGTTGAGGGGTTGAAGGTTAAAGGTTGAAGGTTGAAGGAGTTGAAGGTTGAAGGTTGAGGGGTTGAAGGTTGAAGGTCGAAGGTTGATTGGTTAAAGGTTGAAGGTTGAAGGAGTTGAAGGTTGAAGGTTGAGGGGTTGAAGGTTGGAGGTTGAACGTTGAGGGGTTGAAGGTTGAAGGTTGAGGAGTTGAAGGTTGAAGGTTGAGGGGTTGAAGGTTGAAGGTTGAGGGGTTGAAGGTTGAAGGTTGAGGGGTTGAAGGTTAAAGGTTGATGGGTTGAAGGTTGAGGGGTTGAAGGTTGAAGTTAGAGGGGTTGAAGGTTGAAGGTTGAGGGCTTGAAAGTTGAAGGTTGGGAAGTTGAAGGTTGAAGGTTAAGGGGTTGAATATTGAGGGGTTGAAGGTTGAAGATTGAGGGGTTGAAGGTTGAAGGTTGAAGGTTGAGAGGTTGAAGGTTAAAGGTTAAGTGGTTGAAGGTTGAAGTTTGAGGGCTTGAAGGTTGAAGGTTGTGGTGTTTAAGGTTGGAGGTTTAGGAGTTGAAGGTTGAGGCGTTGAAGGTTGAAGGTTGAGAAGTTGAAGGTTGATAGTTGAGAGGTTGAAGATTGAAAGTTGAGAGACTGAAGATTGAAGGTTGACTGGTTGAAGGTTACAGGTTGAGGTTTAGAAGGTTGAAGGTTGAGGGTTTGAAAGTTAAACGTTAAGTGGTTGAAGGTCGAAGGTTGAGGGGTTAAAGATAAATGGTTGGGTGGTGGAAGGTTGAAAGTTGAGGGCTTGAAGGATGAAGGTTAAAGGTCGAGTTGTTAAAGGTTGAAGGTTAAGCGGTTGAAGATCGAAGGTTGAGGGGTTAAAGGTTGAAGGTTGAAGGAGTTGAAGGTTGAAGGTTGAAGGAGTTGAAGGTTGACAGTTGAGGGGTTGAAGGTTGAAGGTTGAGGGGTTGAAGGTTTAAGGTTGAAGGAGTTGAAGGTTGACAGTTGAGGGGTTGAAGGTTAAAGGTTGAAGGTTGAAGGAGTTGAAGGTTGAAGGTTGAGGGGTTGAAGGTTGAAGGTCGAAGGTTGAGGGGTTGAATTTTGAAGGGTGAAGGAGTTGAATGTTGAAGGTTGGAGGTTGAAGGTTGAGGGGTTGAAGGTTGAAGGTTGACGAGTTGAAGGTTGAGGGGTTGAAGGTTGGAGGTTGAAGGTTGAGGGGTTGAAGGTTGAAGGTTGAGGGGTTGAAGGTTAAAGGTTGATGGGTTGAAGGTTGAGGGGTTGAAGGTTGAAGTTAGAGGGGTTGAAGGTTGAAGGTTGAGGGCTTGAAAGTTGAAGGTTGGGAAGTTGGTGTTTGAAGGTTAAGGGGTTGAATATTGAGAGGTTGAAGGTTGAAGATTGAGGGGTTGAAGGTTGAAGGTTGAAGGTTGAGAGGTTGAAGGTTAAAGGTGAAGTGGTTGAAGGTTGAAGGTTGAGGGACTGAATGTTGGGGAGTTGAAGGTTGAAGGTTGAGGGCTTGAAGGTTGAAGGTTGAGGTGTTTAAGGTTGGAGGTTTAGGAGTTGAAGGTTGAGGGGTTGAAGGTTGAAGGTTGAGAAGTTGAAGGTTGATGGTTGAGGGGTTGAAGGTTGAAGGTTGTGGGGTTTAAGATTGTAAGTTGAGGGACTGAAGATTGAAGGTTGACTGGTTGAAGGTTACAGGTTGAGGGGTTGAAGGTTAAAGGTTGATGGGTTGAAGGTTGAGGGGTTAAAGGTTGAAGTTAGAGGGCTTGAAGGTTGAAGGTTGAGGGCTTGAAAGTTAAAGGTTGGGAAGTTGAAGGTTGAAGGTTAAGGGGTTGGATATTGAGGGGTCGAAGGTTGAAGATTGAGGGGTTGAAGGTTTGAGGTTGAAGGTTGAGAGGTTGAAGGTTAAAGGTTAAGTGGTTGAAGGTTGAAGATTGAGGGATTGAATGTTGGGAAGTTGAAGGTTGAAGGTTGAGGGTTTGAAGGTTGAAGGTTGAGGTGTTTAAGGTTGGAGGTTTAGGAGTTGAAGGTTGAGGGGTTGAAGGTTGAAGGTTGAGAAGTTGAAGGTTGATGGTTGAGGGGTTGAAGGTTGAAGGTTGTGGGGTTTAAGATTGAAAGTTGAGGGACTGAAGATTAAAGGTTGACTGGTTGAAGGTTACAGGTTGAGGGGTAGAAGGTTGAAGGTTGAGGGTTTGAAAGTTAAAGGTTAAGGGGATGAAGGTCGAAGGTTGAGGGGTTAAAGATAGATGGTTGGGTGGTTGAAGGTTGAAAGTTGAGGGCTTGAAGGATGAAGGTTGAAGGTTGAGTGGCTAAAGGTTGAAGGTTAATCGGTTGAAGATCGAAGGTTGAGGGGTTAAAGGTTGAAGGTTGAAGGAGTTGAAGGTTGAAGGTTGAGGGGTTGAAGGTTGGAGGTTGAACGTTGAGGCGTTGAACGTTGAAGGTTGAGGGGTTGAAGGATGAAGGTTGAGGGGTTGAAGGTTGAAGATTGAAGGAGTTGAAGGTTGAAAGTTGAGGGGTTGAAGGTTAAAGGTTGAATGTTGAAGGAGTTGAAGGTTGAAGGTTGAGGGGTTGAAGGTTGAAGGTCGAAGCTTGAGGGGTTAAAGGTTGAAGGTTGCAGGTTGAGGGGTTGAAGGTTGGAGGTTGAAGGTTGAGGGGTTGAAGGTTGAAGGTTGAGGAGTTGAAGGTTGAAGGTTGAGGGGTTGAAGATTGGAGGTTGAAGGTTGAGGGGTTGAAGGTTGAAGGTTGATGGGTTGAAGGTTAAAGGTTGATGGGTTGAAGGTTGAGGGGTTGAAGGTTGAAGTTAGAGGGGTTGAAGGTTGAAAGGTTGAAGGTTGAAGGTTGCAGGTTGGAGGTTGAAGGTTGAAGGTTGAAGGTTGAAGGTTGAAGTTTGAGGCGTTGAACGTTGAAGGTTGAAGGTTAAACGTTGAAGTTTGAGGGGTTGGAAGTTGAAGGTGTAGGGGTTGAAGGTTGAAGGTTGAAGGTTGAGGGGTTGATTGTACAAAGTTGAAGTGTTTAAGATTGATGCTTTAGGAATTGAAGGTTGAGGGGTTGAAGGTTGAAGGTTGAGGTGTTGGAGGTTGATCGTTGAGGGGTTGAAGGTTGAAGGTTAACTGGGGAACATTGAAGGTTAAAGATTGAGGGGTTGAAAGTTAAAGATTGAGGGGCTGAAGTATAAAGGTTAAGTGGTCGAAAGTTGACTGTCTGAAGATTAAAGGTTTAGTGGTTGTAGGTTGAAGGTTGAGGGGTTGAAGTTTGAAGGTTGAGAGGTTGAAGGTTGAAGGTTGAAGGTTGAGGGGTAGAAGGTTGAAGGCTGAGTGTTTGAACGTTAAAGGTTAAGGGGTTGAAGGTCTAAGGTAGAGGGGTTGAAGATAGATGGTTGGGTGGTTGAAGGTTGAAAGTTGAGGGCTTGAAGGATGAAAGTTGAAGGTTGAGTGGTTAAAGGTTGAAGGTTAAGGGGTTGAAGATCGAAGGTTGAGGGGTTAAAGGTTGAAGGTTGAAGGTTGAAGGTTGAGGGGTTGAAGGTTGGAGGTTGAACGTTGAGGGGTTGAAGGTTGAAGGTTGAGGTGTTGAAGGATGAAGGTTGAGGGGTTGAAGTTTTGAGGCTGAAGATTGAGGGGTTGAAGGTTAAAGGTTAAGTGGTTGAAGGTTGAAGGTTAAGTTACTGAATGTTGGGGAGTTAAATGTTGAAGTCTGACAGGTTGAAGGTTGAAGGTTGAGGGGTTGAAGGTTGGAGGTTGAACGTTGAGGGGTTGAAGGTTGAAGGTTGAGGGGTTGAAGGATGAAGGTTGAAGGGTTGAAGTTTGAAAGTTGAAGGATTTGAAGGTTGAAAGTTGAGGGGTTGAAGGTTAAAGGTTGAAGGTTGAAGGAGTTGAAGGTTGAAGGTTGAGGGGTTGAAGGTCGAAGGTTGAGGGGTTAAAGGTTGAAGGTTGAAGGAGTTGAAGGTTGAAGGTTGAGGGGTTGAAGGTTGGAGGTTGAAGGTTGAGGGGTTGAAGGTTGAAGGTTGAGGAGTTGAAGGTTGAAAGTTGAGGGGTTGAAGGTTGCAGGTTGAAGGTTGAGGGGTTGAAGGTTGAAGGTTGAGGGGTTGAAGGTTAAAGGTTGATGGGTTGAAGGTTGAGGGGTTGAAGGTTGAAGTTAGAGGGGTTGAAGGTTGAAGGTTGAGGGCTTGAAAGTTGAATGTTGGGAAGTTGAAGGTTGAAAGTTAAGGGGTTGAATAGTGAGGGGTTGAAGGTTGAAGATTGAGGGGTTGAAGGTTGAAGGTTGAAGGTTGAGAGGTTGAAGGTTAAAGGTTAAGTGGTTGAAGGTTGAATGTTGAGGGACTGAATGTTGGGGAGTTGAAGGTTGAAGGTTGAGGGCTTTAAGGTTGAAGGTTGAGAAGTTGAAGGTTGATGGTTGAGGGGTTGAAGGTTGAATGTTGTGGGGTTTAAGATTGAAAGTTGAAGGACTGAAGATTGAAGGTTGACTGGTTGAAGGTTACAGGTTGAGGGGTAGAAGGTTGAAGGTTGAGGGTTTGAAAGTTGAAGGTTAAGGGGTTGAAGGTCGAAGGTTGAGGGGTTAAAGATAGATGGTTGGGTGGTTGAAGGTTGAAAGTTGAGGGCTTGAAGGATGAAGGTTGAAGGTTGAATGGTTAAAGGTTGAAGGTTAAGCGGTTGAAGATCGAAGGTTGGGGGATTAAAGGTTGAAGGTTGAAGGAGTTGAAGGTTGAAGGTTGAGGGGTTGAAGGTTGGAGGTTGAACGTTGAGGGGTCGAAGGTTGAAGGTTGAGGGGTTGAAGGATGAAGGTTGAGGGTTTGAAGGTTAAAGGTTGAAGGTTGAAGGAGTTGAAGGTTGAAGGTTGAGGGGTTGAAGGTTGAAGGTTGAAGGTTGAGGAGCTGAAGGTTGAAGGTTGAGGGTTTGAAGGTTGGAGGTTGAAGGTTGAGGGGTTGAAGGTTGAAGGTTGAGGGGTTGAAGGTTAAAGGTTGATGGGTTGAAGGTTGAGGGGTTGAAGGTTGAAGTTAGAGGGGGTGAATGTTGAAAGGTTGAATGTTGAGGGGTTGAAGGTTGAAAGTTGAGGGGTTGAAGGTTAAAGGTTAAAGGTTGAAGGAGTTGAAGGTTGAAGGTTGAGGGGTTGAAGGTTGGAGGTTGAGGGTTTGAAAGTTAAAGGTGAAGGGGTTGAAGGTCGAAGGTTAAGGGGTTGGAGATCGAAGGTTGAGGGGTTGAAGGTTGAAGGTTGAGGGGTTGAAGGTTAAAGGTTGATGGGTTGAAGGTTGAAGGTTGAAGGAGTTGAAGGTTGAAAGTTGAGGGGTTGAAGGTTGAAGGTTGAGGAGTTGAAGGTTGAAGGTTGAGGGGTTGAAGGTTGAAGGTTGAGGGGTTGAAGGTTGAAGGTTGAGGGGTTGAAGGTTAAAGGTTGATGGGTTGAAGGTTGAAGGTTGAAGGTTGAAAGTTGAGGGGTTGAAGGTTAAAGGGTTGAAGGTTGAAGGAGTTGAAGGTTGAAGGTTGAGGGGTTGAAGGTTGAAGGTCGAAGGTTGCGGGGTTAAAGGTTGAAGGTTGAAGGAGTTGAAGGTTGAAGGTTGAGGGGTTGAAGGTTGGAGGTTGAACGTTGAGGGGTTGAAGGTTGAAGGTTGAGGGGTTGAAGGATGAAGGTTGAGGGGTTGAAGGTTGAAGGTTGATGAAGTTGAAATTTGAAAGTTGAGGGGTTGAAGGTTAAAGGTGGAAGGTTGGAGGAGTTGAAGGTTGAAGGTTGAGGGGTTGAAGGTTGAAGGTCGAAGGTTGAGGGGTTTAAGGTTGAAGGTTGAAGGAGTTGAAGGTTGAAGGTTGAGGGGTTGAAGGTTGGAGGTTGAACGTTGAGGGGTTGAAGGTTGAAGGATGAGGAGTTGAAGGTTGAAGGTTGAGGGGTTGAATGTTGAAGGTTGAGGGGTTGAAGGTTGAAGGTTGAGGGGTTGTAGGTTAAATGTTGATGGGTTGAAGGTTGAGGGGTTGAAGGTTGAAGTTAGAGGGGTTGAAGGTTGAAGGTTGATTGCTTGAAAGTTAAAGGTTGGGAAGTTAAAGGTTGAAGGTTAAGGGGTTGAATATTGAGGGGTTGAAGGTTGAAGATTGAGGGGTTGAAGGTTGAAGGTTGAAGGTTGAGAGGTTGAAGGTTAAAGGTTAAGTGGTTGGAGGTTGAAGGTTGAGGAACTGAATGTTGGGGATTTGAAGGTTGAAGGTTGAGGGCTTGAAGGTTGAAGGTTGAGGTGTTTAAGGTTGGAGGTTTAGGAGTTGAAGGTTGAAGGTTGAGGGGTTGAAGGTTGAAGGTCGAAGGTTGAGGGGTTAAAGGTTGAAGGTTGAAGGAGTTGAAGGTCGAAGGTTGAGGGGTTGAAGGTTGGAGGTTGAACGTTGAGGGGTTGAAGGTTGAAGGTTGAGGGGTTGAAGGATGAAGGTTGAGGGGTTGAAGGTTGAAGGTTGAAGGAGTTGAAGGTTGAAAGTTGAGGGGTTGAAGGTTAAAGGTTGAAGGTTGAAGGAGTTGAAGGTTGAAGGTTGAGGGGTTGAAGGTTGAAGGTCGAAGGTTGATTGGTTAAAGGTTGAAGGTTGAAGGAGTTGAAGGTTGAAGGTTGAGGGGTTGAAGGTTGGAGGTTGAACGTTGACGGGTTGAAGGTTGAAGGTTGAGGAGTTGAAGGTTGAAGGTTGAGGGGTTGAAGGTTGAAGGTTGAGGCGTTGAAGGTTGAAGGTTGAGGGGTTGAAGGTTAAAGGTTGATGGGTTGAAGGTTGAGGGGTTGAAGGTTGAAGTTAGAGGGATTGAAGGTTGAAGGTTGAGGGCTTGAAAGTTGAAGGTTGGGAAGTTGAAGGTTGAAGGTTAAGGGGTTGAATATTGAGGGGTTGAAGGTTGAAGATTGAGGGGTTGAAGGTTGAAGGTTGAAGGTTGAGAGGTTGAAGGTTAAAGGTTAAGTGGTTGAAGGTTGAAGGTTGAGGGCTTGAAGGTTGAAGGTTGTGGTGTTTAAGGTTGGAGGTTTAGGAGTTGAAGGTTGAGGGGTTGAAGGTTGAGGAGTTGAAGGTTGAAGGTTGAGGGGTTGAAGGTTGGAGGTTGAAGGTTGAGGGGTTGAAGGTTGAAGGTTGAGGGCTTGAAGGTTGAAGGTTGAAGGTTGAGGTGTTTAAGGTTGGAGGTTTAGGAGTTGAAGGTTGAGGGGCTGAAGGTTGAAGGTTGAGAAGTTGAAAGTTGATGGTTGAGGGGTTGAAGGAGTTGAAGGTTGAAAGTTGAGGGGTTGAAGGTTAAAGGGTTGAAGGTTGAAGGAGTTGAAGGTTGAAAGTTGAGGGGTTGAAGGTTGAAGGTCGAAGGTTGCGGGGTTAAAGGGGGAAGGTTGAAGGAGTTGAAGGTTGAAGGTTGAGGGGTTGAAGGTTGGAGGTTGAACGTTGAGGGGTGAAGCTTGAAGGTTGAGGGGTTGAAGGATGAAGGTTGAGGGGTTGAAGGTTGAAGGTTGATGGAGTTGAAGGTTGAAAGTTGAGGGGTTGAAGGTTAAAGGTTCAAGGTTGGAGGAGTTGAAGGTTGAAGGTTGAGGGGTTGAAGGTTGAAGGTCGAAGGTTGAGGGGTTAAAGGTTGAAGGTTGTAGGAGTTGAAGGTTGAAGGTTGAGGGGTTGAAGGTTGGAGGTTGAACGTTGAGGGGTTGAAGGTTGAAGGATGAGGAGTTGAAGGTTGAAGGTTGAGGGGTTGAATGTTGAAGGTTGAGGGGTTGAAGGTTGAAGGTTGAGGGGTTGTAGGTTAAAGGTTGATGGGTTGAAGGTTGAGGGGTTGAAGGTTGAAGTTAGAGGGGTTGAAGGTTGAAGGTTGATTGCTTGAAAGTTAAAGGTTGGGAAGTTAAAGGTTGAAGGTTAAGGGGTTGAATATTGAGGGGTTGAAGGTTGAAGATTGAGGGGTTGAAGGTTGAAGGTTGAAGGTTGAGAGGTTGAAGGTTAAAGGTTAAGTGGTTGAAGGTTGAAGGTTGAGGGACTGAATGTTGGGGATTTGAAGGTTGAAGGTTGAGGGCTTGAAGGTTGAAGGTTGAGGTGTTTAAGGTTGGAGGTTTAGGAGTTGAAGGTTGAAAGTTGAGGAGTTGAAGGTTTAATTTGAATGTTGGAGGAGTTGAAGGTTGAAGGTTGAGGGGTTGAAGGTTGAAGGTCGAAGGTTGAGGGGTAAAGGTTGAAGGTTGAAGGAGTTGAAGGTCGAAGGTTGAGGGGTTGAAGGTTGGAGGTTGAACGTTGAGGGGTTGAAGGTTGGAGGTTGAGGGTTTGAAAGTTAAAGGTGAAGGGGTTGAAGGTCGAAGGTTAAGGGGTTGAAGATCGAAGGTTGAGGGGTTAAAGGTTGAAGGTTGAAGGAGTTGATGGTTGAAAGTTGAGGGGTTGAAGGTTAAAGGTTGAAGGTTGAAGGAGTTGAAGGTTGAAGGTTGAGGGGTTGAAGGTTGAAGGTCGAAGGTTCAGGGGTTAAAGGTTGAAGGTTGAAGGAGTTGAAGGTTGAAGGTTGAGGGGTTGAAGGTTGGAGGTTGAACGTTGAGGGGTTGAAGGTTGAAGGTTGAGGTGTTGAAGGTTGAAGGTTGAGGGGTTGAAGGTTGAAGGTTGAGGGGTTGAAGGTTGAAGGTTGAGGGGTTGAAGGTTAAAGGTTGATGGGTTGAAGGTTGAAGGTTGAAGGAGTTGAAGGTTGAAAGTTGAGGGGTTGAAGGTTAAAGTTTTGAAGGTTGAAGGAGTTGAAGGTTGAAGGTTGGGGGGTTGAAGGTTGAAGGTTGAGGGGTTGAAGGTTAAAGGTTGATGGGTTGAAGGTTGAAGGTTGAAGGAGTTGAAGGTTGAAAGTTGAGGGGTTGAAGGTTAAAGTTTTGAAGGTTGAAGGAGTTGAAGGTTGAAGGTTGGGGGGTTGAAGGTTGAAGGTCAAAGGTTGAGGGGTTAAAGGTTGAAGGTTGAAGGAGTTGAAGGTTGAAGGTTGAGGGGTTGAAGGTTGGAGGTTGAACGTTGAGGGGTTGAAGGTTGAAGGTGGAGGGGTTGAAGGATGAAGGTTGAGGGGTTGAAGGTTGAAGGTTGAAGGAGTTGAAGGTTGAAAGTTGAGGAGTTGAAGGTTTAATTTGAATGTTGGAGGAGTTGAAGGTTGAAGGTTGAGGGGTTGAAGGTTGAAGGTCGAAGGTTGAGGGGTAAAGGTTGAAGGTTGAAGGAGTTGAAGGTCGAAGGTTGAGGGGTTGAAGGTTGGAGGTTGAACGTTGAGGGGTTGAAGGTTGAAGGATGAGGAGTTGAAGGTTGAAGGTTGAGGGGTTGAATGTTGAAGGTTGAGGGGTTGAAGGTTGAAGGTTGAGGGGTTGTAGGTTAAAGGTTGATGGGTTGAAGGTTGAGGGGTTGAAGGTTGAAGTTAGAGGGGTTGAAGGTTGAAGGTTGAGGGCTTGAAAGTTAAAGGTTGGGAAGTTAAAGGTTGAAGGTTAAGGGGTTGAATATTGAGGGGTTGAAGGTTGAAGATTGAGGGGTTGAAGGTTGAAGGTTGAAGGTTGAGAGGTTGAAGGTTAAAGGTTAAGTGGTTGAAGGTTGAAGGTTGAGGGACTGAATGTTGGGGATTTGAAGGTTGAAGGTTGAGGGCTTGAAGGTTGAAGGTTGAGGTGTTTAAGGTTGGAGGTTTAGGAGTTGAAGGTTGAAGGTTGAGGGGTTGAAGGTTGAAGGTCGAAGGTTGAGGGGTTAAAGGTTGAAGGTTGAAGGAGTTGAAGGTTGAAGGTTGAAGGGTTGAAGGTTGAAGGTTGAGGGGTTGAAGGTTGAAGGTTGAGGGGTTGAAGGTTGAAGGTTGAGGGGTTGAAGGTTAAAGGTTGATGGGTTGAAGGTTGAAGTTAGAGGGGTTGAAGGTTGAAGGTTGAGGGCTTGAAAGTTGAAGGTTGGGAAGTTGAAGGTTGAAGGTTAAGGGGTTGAATATTGAGGGGTTGAAGGTTGAAGAATGAGGGGTTGAAGGTTGAAGGTTGAAGGTTGAGAGGTTGAAGGTTAAAGGTTAAGTGGTTGAAGGTTGAAGGTTGAGGGCTTGAAGGTTGAAGGTTGTGGTGTTTAAGGTTGGAGGTTTAGGAGTTGAAGGTTGAGGGGTTGAAGGTAGAAGGTTGAGGAGTTGAAGGTTGAAGGTTGAGGGGTTGAAGGTTGGAGGTTGAAGGTGAAGGTTGAAGGTTGAGGGGTTGAAGGTTGGAGGTTGAGGTTGAGGGTTGAAGGTTGAAGGTTGAGGGCTTGAAGGTTGAAGGTTGAGGTGTTTAAGGTTGGAGGTTTAGAGTTGAAGGTTGAGGGGTTGAAGGTTGAAGGTTGAGAAGTTGAAGTTGATGTTGAGGGTTGAAGGTTGAAAGTTGTGGGGTTGAAGATTGAAAGATGAGGGACTGAAGATTGAGGTTGACTGGTTGAAGGTTACAGGTTGAGCGTAGAAGGTTGAAGGTTGAGGTTTGAAAGTTAAGGTGAAGGGTTGAAGGTCGAAGATTGAGGGGTTAAAGATAGATGGTTGGCTGGTTGAAGTTGAAAGTTGAGGGCTTGAAGGATGAAGGTAGAAGGTTGAGTGGTTAAAGGTGAAGGTTGAAGAAGTTGAAGGTTGAAAGTTGAGGGGTTGGAGGTTAAAGGTTAAAGGTTGAAGGAGTTGAGTTGAAGGTTGAAGGGGTTGAAGTTGGAGGTTGAGGGTTTGAAAGTTAAAGGTGAAGGGGTTGAAGGTCGAAGGTTAAGGGGTTGAAGATCGAAGGTTGAGGGGTTAAAGGTTGAAGGTTGAAGGAGTTGATGGTTGAAAGTTGAGGGTTGAAGTTAAAGGTGAAGGTTGAAGAGTTGAAGGTGAAGGTTGAGGGGTTGAAGGTTGAAGGTCGAAGGTTCAGGGGTTAAAGGTTGAAGGTGAAGGGTTGAAGGTTGAAGGTTGAGGGTTGAAGGTTGGAGGTTGAACGTTGAGGGGTTGAAGGTTGAAGGTTGAGGTGTTTGAAGGTTGAAGGTTGAGGGTTGAAGGTTGAAGGTTGAGGGTTGAAGGTTGAAGGTTGAGGGTTGAAGGTTAAAGGTTGATGGGTTGAAGGTTGAAGGTTGAAGGAGTTGAAGGTTGAAAGTTGAGGGGTTGAAGGTTAAAGTTTTGAAGGTTGAAGGAGTTGAAGGTTGAAGGTTGGGGGTTGAAGGTTGAAGGTCAAAGGTTGAGGGGTTAAAGGTGAAGGTTGAAGGAGTTGAAGGTTGAAGGTTGAGGGGTTGAAGGTTGGAGGTTGAACGTTGAGGGGTTGAAGGTTGAAGGTGGAGGGGTTGAAGGATGAAGGTTGAGGGGTTGAAGGTTGAAGGTTGAAGGAGTTGAAGGTTGAAAGTTGAGGAGTTGAAGTTTAATTTGAATGTTGGAGGAGTTGAAGGTTGAAGGTTGAGGGTTGAAGGTTGAAGGTCGAAGGTTGAGGGGTAAAGGTTGAAGGTTGAAGGAGTTGAAGGTCGAAGGTTGAGGGGTTGAAGGTTGGAGGTTGAACGTTGAGGGGTTGAAGGTTGAAGGATGAGGAGTTGAAGGTTGAAGGTTGAGGGGTTGAATGTTGAAGGTTGAGGGGTTGAAGGTTGAAGGTTGAGGGGTTGTAGGTTAAAGGTTGATGGGTTGAGGTTGAGGGGTTGAAGGTTGAAGTTAGAGGGGTTGAAGGTTGAAGGTTGAGGGCTTGAAAGTTAAGGTTGGGAAGTTAAAGGTTGAAGGTTAAGGGTTGAATATTGAGGGGTTGAAGGTTGAAGATTGAGGGGTTGAAGGTTGAAGGTTGAAGGTTGAGAGGTTGAAGGTTAAAGGTTAAGTGTTGAAGGTTGAAGGTTGAGGGACTGAATGTTGGGGATTTGAAGGTGAAGGTTGAGGGCTTGAAGGTGAAGGTTGAGGTGTTTAAGGTTGGAGGTTTAGGAGTTGAAGGTTGAAGGTTGAGGGGTTGAAGGTTGAAGGTCGAAGGTTGAGGGGTTAAAGGTTGAAGGTTGAAGGAGTTGAAGGTTGAAGGTTGAAGGGTTGAAGGTTGAAGGTTGAAGGAGTTGAAGGTTGAAAGTTGAGGGGTTGAAGTTAAAGGTTGAAGGTTGAAGGAGTTGAAGGTTGAAGGTTGAGGGGTTGAAGGTTGAAGGTCGGAGGTTGATTGGTTAAAGGTTGAAAGATGGAGGAGTTGAAGGTTGAAGGTTGAGGGGTTGAAGGTTGGAGGTTGAACGTTGAGGGGTTGAAGGTTGAAGGTTGAGGAGTTGAAGGTTGAAGGTTGAGGGGTTGAAGGTTGAAGATTGAGGGTTGAGGTTGAAGGTTGAGGGGTTGAAGGTTAAAGGTTGATGGGTTGAAGGTTGAGGAGTTGAAGGTTGAAGTTAGAGGGGTTGAAGGTTGAAGGTTGAGGGCTTGAAAGTTGAAGGTTGGGAAGTTGAAGGTTGAAGTTAAGGGGTTGAATATTGAGGGGTTGAAGGTTGAAGGTTGAAGATTGAGAGGTTGAAGGTTAAAGGTTAAGTGGTTGAAGGTTGAAGGTTGAGGGCTTGAAGGTTGAAGGTTGTGGTGTTTAAGGTTGGAGGTTTAGGAGTTGAAGGTTGAAGGTTGAAGGTCGAAGGTTGAGGGGTTAAAGGTTGAAGGTTGAAGGAGTTGAAGGTCGAAGGTTGAGGGGTTGAAGGTTGGAGGTTGAACGTTGAGGGGTTGAAGGTTGAAGGTTGAGGGGTTGAAGGATGAAGGTTGAGGGGTGAAGGTTGAAGGTTGAAGGAGTTGAAGGTTGAAAGTTGAGGGGTTGAAGGTTAAAGGTTGAAGGTTGAAGGAGTTGAAGGTTGAAGGTTGAGGGGTTGAAGGTTGAAGGTCGAAGGTTGATTGGTTAAAGGTTGAAGGTTGAAGGAGTTGAAGGTTGAAGGTTGAGGGGTTGAAGGTTGGAGGTTGAACGTTGACGGTTGAAGGTTGAAGGTTGAGGAGTTGAAGGTTGAAGGTTGAGGGGTTGAAGGTGAAGGTTGAGGCGTTGAAGGTTGAAGGTTGAGGGGTTGAAGGTTAAAGGTTGATGGGTTGAAGGTTGAGGGGTTGAAGGTTGAAGTTAGAGGGATTGAAGGTTGAAGGTTGAGGGCTTGAAAGTTGAAGGTTGGGAAGTTGAAGGTTGAAGGTTAAGGGGTTGAATATTGAGGGGTTGAAGGTTGAAGATTGAGGGGTTGAAGGTTGAAGGTTGAAGGTTGAGAGGTTGAAGGTTAAAGGTTGAGGGGTTGATTGTACAAAGTTGAAGTGTTTAAGATTGATGCTTTAGGAATTGAAGGTTGAGGGGTTGAAGGTTGAAGGTTGAGGTGTTGGAGGTTGATCGTTGAGGGGTTGAAGGTTGAAGGTTAACTGGGGAACATTGAAGGTTAAAGATTGAGGGGTTGAAAGTTAAAGATTGAGGGGCTGAAGTATAAAGGTTAAGTGGTCGAAAGTTGACTGTCTGAAGATTAAAGGTTTAGTGGTTGTAGGTTGAAGGTTGAGGGGTTGAAGTTTGAAGGTTGAGAGGTTGAAGGTTGAAGGTTGAAGGTTGAGGGGTAGAAGGTTGAAGGCTGAGTGTTTGAACGTTAAAGGTTAAGGGGTTGAAGGTCTAAGGTAGAGGGGTTGAAGATAGATGGTTGGGTGGTTGAAGGTTGAAAGTTGAGGGCTTGAAGGATGAAAGTTGAAGGTTGAGTGGTTAAAGGTTGAAGGTTAAGGGGTTGAAGATCGAAGGTTGAGGGGTTAAAGGTTGAAGGTTGAAGGTTGAAGGTTGAGGGGTTGAAGGTTGGAGGTTGAACGTTGAGGGGTTGAAGGTTGAAGGTTGAGGTGTTGAAGGATGAAGGTTGAGGGGTTGAAGTTTTGAGGCTGAAGATTGAGGGGTTGAAGGTTAAAGGTTAAGTGGTTGAAGGTTGAAGGTTAAGTTACTGAATGTTGGGGAGTTAAATGTTGAAGTCTGACAGGTTGAAGGTTGAAGGTTGAGGGGTTGAAGGTTGGAGGTTGAACGTTGAGGGGTTGAAGGTTGAAGGTTGAGGGGTTGAAGGATGAAGGTTGAAGGGTTGAAGTTTGAAAGTTGAAGGATTTGAAGGTTGAAAGTTGAGGGGTTGAAGGTTAAAGGTTGAAGGTTGAAGGAGTTGAAGGTTGAAGGTTGAGGGGTTGAAGGTCGAAGGTTGAGGGGTTAAAGGTTGAAGGTTGAAGGAGTTGAAGGTTGAAGGTTGAGGGGTTGAAGGTTGGAGGTTGAAGGTTGAGGGGTTGAAGGTTGAAGGTTGAGGAGTTGAAGGTTGAAAGTTGAGGGGTTGAAGGTTGCAGGTTGAAGGTTGAGGGGTTGAAGGTTGAAGGTTGAGGGGTTGAAGGTTAAAGGTTGATGGGTTGAAGGTTGAGGGGTTGAAGGTTGAAGTTAGAGGGGTTGAAGGTTGAAGGTTGAGGGCTTGAAAGTTGAATGTTGGGAAGTTGAAGGTTGAAAGTTAAGGGGTTGAATAGTGAGGGGTTGAAGGTTGAAGATTGAGGGGTTGAAGGTTGAAGGTTGAAGGTTGAGAGGTTGAAGGTTAAAGGTTAAGTGGTTGAAGGTTGAATGTTGAGGGACTGAATGTTGGGGAGTTGAAGGTTGAAGGTTGAGGGCTTTAAGGTTGAAGGTTGAGAAGTTGAAGGTTGATGGTTGAGGGGTTGAAGGTTGAATGTTGTGGGGTTTAAGATTGAAAGTTGAAGGACTGAAGATTGAAGGTTGACTGGTTGAAGGTTACAGGTTGAGGGGTAGAAGGTTGAAGGTTGAGGGTTTGAAAGTTGAAGGTTAAGGGGTTGAAGGTCGAAGGTTGAGGGGTTAAAGATAGATGGTTGGGTGGTTGAAGGTTGAAAGTTGAGGGCTTGAAGGATGAAGGTTGAAGGTTGAATGGTTAAAGGTTGAAGGTTAAGCGGTTGAAGATCGAAGGTTGGGGGATTAAAGGTTGAAGGTTGAAGGAGTTGAAGGTTGAAGGTTGAGGGGTTGAAGGTTGGAGGTTGAACGTTGAGGGGTCGAAGGTTGAAGGTTGAGGGGTTGAAGGATGAAGGTTGAGGGTTTGAAGGTTAAAGGTTGAAGGTTGAAGGAGTTGAAGGTTGAAGGTTGAGGGGTTGAAGGTTGAAGGTTGAAGGTTGAGGAGCTGAAGGTTGAAGGTTGAGGGTTTGAAGGTTGGAGGTTGAAGGTTGAGGGGTTGAAGGTTGAAGGTTGAGGGGTTGAAGGTTAAAGGTTGATGGGTTGAAGGTTGAGGGGTTGAAGGTTGAAGTTAGAGGGGGTGAATGTTGAAAGGTTGAATGTTGAGGGGTTGAAGGTTGAAAGTTGAGGGGTTGAAGGTTAAAGGTTAAAGGTTGAAGGAGTTGAAGGTTGAAGGTTGAGGGGTTGAAGGTTGGAGGTTGAGGGTTTGAAAGTTAAAGGTGAAGGGGTTGAAGGTCGAAGGTTAAGGGGTTGGAGATCGAAGGTTGAGGGGTTGAAGGTTGAAGGTTGAGGGGTTGAAGGTTAAAGGTTGATGGGTTGAAGGTTGAAGGTTGAAGGAGTTGAAGGTTGAAAGTTGAGGGGTTGAAGGTTGAAGGTTGAGGAGTTGAAGGTTGAAGGTTGAGGGGTTGAAGGTTGAAGGTTGAGGGGTTGAAGGTTGAAGGTTGAGGGGTTGAAGGTTAAAGGTTGATGGGTTGAAGGTTGAAGGTTGAAGGTTGAAAGTTGAGGGGTTGAAGGTTAAAGGGTTGAAGGTTGAAGGAGTTGAAGGTTGAAGGTTGAGGGGTTGAAGGTTGAAGGTCGAAGGTTGCGGGGTTAAAGGTTGAAGGTTGAAGGAGTTGAAGGTTGAAGGTTGAGGGGTTGAAGGTTGGAGGTTGAACGTTGAGGGGTTGAAGGTTGAAGGTTGAGGGGTTGAAGGATGAAGGTTGAGGGGTTGAAGGTTGAAGGTTGATGAAGTTGAAATTTGAAAGTTGAGGGGTTGAAGGTTAAAGGTGGAAGGTTGGAGGAGTTGAAGGTTGAAGGTTGAGGGGTTGAAGGTTGAAGGTCGAAGGTTGAGGGGTTTAAGGTTGAAGGTTGAAGGAGTTGAAGGTTGAAGGTTGAGGGGTTGAAGGTTGGAGGTTGAACGTTGAGGGGTTGAAGGTTGAAGGATGAGGAGTTGAAGGTTGAAGGTTGAGGGGTTGAATGTTGAAGGTTGAGGGGTTGAAGGTTGAAGGTTGAGGGGTTGTAGGTTAAATGTTGATGGGTTGAAGGTTGAGGGGTTGAAGGTTGAAGTTAGAGGGGTTGAAGGTTGAAGGTTGATTGCTTGAAAGTTAAAGGTTGGGAAGTTAAAGGTTGAAGGTTAAGGGGTTGAATATTGAGGGGTTGAAGGTTGAAGATTGAGGGGTTGAAGGTTGAAGGTTGAAGGTTGAGAGGTTGAAGGTTAAAGGTTAAGTGGTTGGAGGTTGAAGGTTGAGGAACTGAATGTTGGGGATTTGAAGGTTGAAGGTTGAGGGCTTGAAGGTTGAAGGTTGAGGTGTTTAAGGTTGGAGGTTTAGGAGTTGAAGGTTGAAGGTTGAGGGGTTGAAGGTTGAAGGTCGAAGGTTGAGGGGTTAAAGGTTGAAGGTTGAAGGAGTTGAAGGTCGAAGGTTGAGGGGTTGAAGGTTGGAGGTTGAACGTTGAGGGGTTGAAGGTTGAAGGTTGAGGGGTTGAAGGATGAAGGTTGAGGGGTTGAAGGTTGAAGGTTGAAGGAGTTGAAGGTTGAAAGTTGAGGGGTTGAAGGTTAAAGGTTGAAGGTTGAAGGAGTTGAAGGTTGAAGGTTGAGGGGTTGAAGGTTGAAGGTCGAAGGTTGATTGGTTAAAGGTTGAAGGTTGAAGGAGTTGAAGGTTGAAGGTTGAGGGGTTGAAGGTTGGAGGTTGAACGTTGACGGGTTGAAGGTTGAAGGTTGAGGAGTTGAAGGTTGAAGGTTGAGGGGTTGAAGGTTGAAGGTTGAGGCGTTGAAGGTTGAAGGTTGAGGGGTTGAAGGTTAAAGGTTGATGGGTTGAAGGTTGAGGGGTTGAAGGTTGAAGTTAGAGGGATTGAAGGTTGAAGGTTGAGGGCTTGAAAGTTGAAGGTTGGGAAGTTGAAGGTTGAAGGTTAAGGGGTTGAATATTGAGGGGTTGAAGGTTGAAGATTGAGGGGTTGAAGGTTGAAGGTTGAAGGTTGAGAGGTTGAAGGTTAAAGGTTAAGTGGTTGAAGGTTGAAGGTTGAGGGCTTGAAGGTTGAAGGTTGTGGTGTTTAAGGTTGGAGGTTTAGGAGTTGAAGGTTGAGGGGTTGAAGGTTGAGGAGTTGAAGGTTGAAGGTTGAGGGGTTGAAGGTTGGAGGTTGAAGGTTGAGGGGTTGAAGGTTGAAGGTTGAGGGCTTGAAGGTTGAAGGTTGAAGGTTGAGGTGTTTAAGGTTGGAGGTTTAGGAGTTGAAGGTTGAGGGGCTGAAGGTTGAAGGTTGAGAAGTTGAAAGTTGATGGTTGAGGGGTTGAAGGAGTTGAAGGTTGAAAGTTGAGGGGTTGAAGGTTAAAGGGTTGAAGGTTGAAGGAGTTGAAGGTTGAAAGTTGAGGGGTTGAAGGTTGAAGGTCGAAGGTTGCGGGGTTAAAGGGGGAAGGTTGAAGGAGTTGAAGGTTGAAGGTTGAGGGGTTGAAGGTTGGAGGTTGAACGTTGAGGGGTGAAGCTTGAAGGTTGAGGGGTTGAAGGATGAAGGTTGAGGGGTTGAAGGTTGAAGGTTGATGGAGTTGAAGGTTGAAAGTTGAGGGGTTGAAGGTTAAAGGTTCAAGGTTGGAGGAGTTGAAGGTTGAAGGTTGAGGGGTTGAAGGTTGAAGGTCGAAGGTTGAGGGGTTAAAGGTTGAAGGTTGTAGGAGTTGAAGGTTGAAGGTTGAGGGGTTGAAGGTTGGAGGTTGAACGTTGAGGGGTTGAAGGTTGAAGGATGAGGAGTTGAAGGTTGAAGGTTGAGGGGTTGAATGTTGAAGGTTGAGGGGTTGAAGGTTGAAGGTTGAGGGGTTGTAGGTTAAAGGTTGATGGGTTGAAGGTTGAGGGGTTGAAGGTTGAAGTTAGAGGGGTTGAAGGTTGAAGGTTGATTGCTTGAAAGTTAAAGGTTGGGAAGTTAAAGGTTGAAGGTTAAGGGGTTGAATATTGAGGGGTTGAAGGTTGAAGATTGAGGGGTTGAAGGTTGAAGGTTGAAGGTTGAGAGGTTGAAGGTTAAAGGTTAAGTGGTTGAAGGTTGAAGGTTGAGGGACTGAATGTTGGGGATTTGAAGGTTGAAGGTTGAGGGCTTGAAGGTTGAAGGTTGAGGTGTTTAAGGTTGGAGGTTTAGGAGTTGAAGGTTGAAAGTTGAGGAGTTGAAGGTTTAATTTGAATGTTGGAGGAGTTGAAGGTTGAAGGTTGAGGGGTTGAAGGTTGAAGGTCGAAGGTTGAGGGGTAAAGGTTGAAGGTTGAAGGAGTTGAAGGTCGAAGGTTGAGGGGTTGAAGGTTGGAGGTTGAACGTTGAGGGGTTGAAGGTTGGAGGTTGAGGGTTTGAAAGTTAAAGGTGAAGGGGTTGAAGGTCGAAGGTTAAGGGGTTGAAGATCGAAGGTTGAGGGGTTAAAGGTTGAAGGTTGAAGGAGTTGATGGTTGAAAGTTGAGGGGTTGAAGGTTAAAGGTTGAAGGTTGAAGGAGTTGAAGGTTGAAGGTTGAGGGGTTGAAGGTTGAAGGTCGAAGGTTCAGGGGTTAAAGGTTGAAGGTTGAAGGAGTTGAAGGTTGAAGGTTGAGGGGTTGAAGGTTGGAGGTTGAACGTTGAGGGGTTGAAGGTTGAAGGTTGAGGTGTTGAAGGTTGAAGGTTGAGGGGTTGAAGGTTGAAGGTTGAGGGGTTGAAGGTTGAAGGTTGAGGGGTTGAAGGTTAAAGGTTGATGGGTTGAAGGTTGAAGGTTGAAGGAGTTGAAGGTTGAAAGTTGAGGGGTTGAAGGTTAAAGTTTTGAAGGTTGAAGGAGTTGAAGGTTGAAGGTTGGGGGGTTGAAGGTTGAAGGTTGAGGGGTTGAAGGTTAAAGGTTGATGGGTTGAAGGTTGAAGGTTGAAGGAGTTGAAGGTTGAAAGTTGAGGGGTTGAAGGTTAAAGTTTTGAAGGTTGAAGGAGTTGAAGGTTGAAGGTTGGGGGGTTGAAGGTTGAAGGTCAAAGGTTGAGGGGTTAAAGGTTGAAGGTTGAAGGAGTTGAAGGTTGAAGGTTGAGGGGTTGAAGGTTGGAGGTTGAACGTTGAGGGGTTGAAGGTTGAAGGTGGAGGGGTTGAAGGATGAAGGTTGAGGGGTTGAAGGTTGAAGGTTGAAGGAGTTGAAGGTTGAAAGTTGAGGAGTTGAAGGTTTAATTTGAATGTTGGAGGAGTTGAAGGTTGAAGGTTGAGGGGTTGAAGGTTGAAGGTCGAAGGTTGAGGGGTAAAGGTTGAAGGTTGAAGGAGTTGAAGGTCGAAGGTTGAGGGGTTGAAGGTTGGAGGTTGAACGTTGAGGGGTTGAAGGTTGAAGGATGAGGAGTTGAAGGTTGAAGGTTGAGGGGTTGAATGTTGAAGGTTGAGGGGTTGAAGGTTGAAGGTTGAGGGGTTGTAGGTTAAAGGTTGATGGGTTGA
>CATVIB010000394.1:0-44891 GCA_958336395.1 Ctenicera cuprea
ATCTTGAGTCAACCCTTGCGCTGTTTAGGGCCTGAAGTATAGCCCACACTTCTACTGTATCAAAGGCCTTTTTGAAGTCTACGAAGCACATATGTAAAGGTACGTTATATTCTTCACATTTCTCTATTAACGTTCTCACAGCCTGCAAATGGTCTATAGTGCCGTAGCCTTTCCTAAACCCCGCCTGTTCTACTGGCTGGTAGAAGTCGAGTTTGTTTGTTAGTCGAGATGTTATGATTCTGGTTAGCAACTTATACATTTGTGATAGGAGGCTAATGGGGCGGTAATTCTCTATGTTAGCTGAGTCCCCTTTTTTGTACAGTATAATTACTTCTGCGTTTTGCCAATTTGCTGGAATTTTCCCTTCTTGTAAACATCGATTTAAGAGTTGTTTAATTACTAGTAATAGTGTCTCTCCTCCGAATTTTAACATCTCGGTTGTTATTCGGTCTTCGCCAGGTGATCGGCCATTTTTCATTAATTTAAGTGCTCCTTTGATTTCGAATGTTGTTATTTCAGGAATATCTTCGGAGTTCACATTTACAATTTTTTGATTTTCATTGGGATCTTTGGGAGGCAGGTTTTTTGATGCATATAGGTCGGTGTAAAAGTCAGCTATTATTCTAGATATTTTAGTCTTATCGATGACTATTTTTCCATTTTTATCCTTTATTTTACTGAGACGTAATTTATTGGGTGTCAGTTGTGATTTTAGAACTTTCATGTTCTTGTTGTTCTCTATTGTATCCGTAATCATTTTAGTATTATAACTTCTGGTATCTTTTCTTATGCCTTGGTTTATACTTTTACTTATTTCCCTATATTCTTGTGTGCCTCGGATTAGTTTTCTTCTCTCCTCAATGAGCTTACTTGTTTCTTCACTAATCTTTTTGTTTTTCGATGTTTTATTTCGAGTAGTTATTTTTCTTACTGCAACATTTATGCTTTGTGTTATTTCTTCTGACAGTTTGTCTAATGTGATTTCATGTTCATTTGTCTTGAAAGTTAGTTTTCTTTTTAATTCGGTTTGATACATTTCTTGGTTTTGGTTTAAGTCAGTTCGAGTCGGATTTACATATCTGCGAATCATTTTGTTTCGTTCTAACTTGGTGTTTATTCTTACTGCCGCTCTTACAAGTCTGTGGTCACTTCCTGTGTGAAAGTTATTTAGAACTGATACATCTGTGATGATATATTTATGCGTAGATATTATAAAATCTATTTCATTTTTCGTGGTCCCATCTGGACTTTTCCAGGTCCATTTTCTCTTCAGTTGTTTTTTGTAGAAGCTGTTCATACAATATAGGTTTTCGTTCTGGAGGTATGTTAATAGTTCTTCTCCTCGATTATTTCTACTCCCTATGCCGAATTTTCCAATATTTTCTAAGTTGTCAGTTTGTGTTCCTATTTTGGCATTCAGGTCTCCTATTATTAGACAGAAGTGAGTGTGTTCCGATTTTCTCGCAGTGGTTATATCGTCATAGAAGCTGTCCATCGTATCTTCATCCGCAGTACTTGTAGGGGCATATGCCTGAATTATTTGAACGCTGTATCTTTTTGAGATTTGTAGGACAATGTATATTACTCTGTTTGATATAGCTCTCATTTTTGTAATAAGGTGTTTTCGCTTTTTGTTTATGAGTATTGCTACTCCTCCGACATGATCGTTCTCGTTTTGGTCTGCGTTTTTCTGAAACAGAACGTGACCTGAATTCAGTGTTGTACATTTTTCACCTGGTAGTCGCGTTTCGCTTATTCCCAGGATATCCCACTTGATTGTGCTTAGCTCTTTTTCCAGACCATCTAGATGTTCTATATAGACTATATAGACTATATAGACTATATAGACTATATAGACTATATAGACTATATAGACTATATAGACTATATAGACTGTATAGACTATATAAACTATATAGACTATATAGACTATATAGACTGTATAGACTATATAGACTATATAGACTACATAGACTATATAGACTATATAGACTATATAGACTATATAGACTATATAGACTATATAGACTATATAGACTATATAGACTATATAGACTATATAGACTATATAGACTATATAGACTATATAGACTATATAGACTATATAGACTATATAGACTATATAGACTATATAGACTATATAGACTATATAGACTATATAGACTATATAGACTATATAGACTATATAGACTATATAGACTATATAGACTATATAGACTATATAGACTATATAGACTATATAGACTATATAGACTATATAGACTATATAGACTATATAGACTATATAGACTATATAGACTATATAGACTATATAGACTATATAGACTATATAGACTATATAGATTATATAGACTATATAGACTATATAGACTATATAGACTATATAGACTATATAGACTATATAGACTATATAGACTATATAGACTATATAGACTATATAGACTATATAGACTATATAGACTATATAGACTATATGGACTATATAGACTATATAGACTATATAGACTATATAGACTATATAGACTATATAGACTATATGGACTATATAGACTATATAGACTATATAGACTATATAGACTATGTGGACTATATAGACTATATAGACTATATAGACTATATAGACTATATAGACTATGTGGACTATATAGACTATATAGACTATATAGACTATATAGACTATATAGACTATATGGACTATATAGACTATATAGACTATATAGACTATATAGACTATATGGACTATATGGACTATATAGACTATATAGACTATATAGACTATATAGACTATATAGACTATATAGACGATATAGACTATATAGACTATATAGACTATATAGACTATATAGACTATATAGACTATATAGACTATATAGACTATATAGACTATATAGACTATATAGACTATATAGACTATATAGACTATATAGACTATATAGACTATATAGACTATATAGACTATATAGACTATATAGACTATATAGACTATATAGACTATATAGACTATATAGACTATATAGACTATATAGACTATATAGACTATATAGACTATATAGACTATATAGACTATATAGACTATATAGACTATATAGACTATATAGACTATATAGACTATATAGACTATATAGACTATATAGACTATATAGACTATATAGGCTATATAGACTATATAGACTATATAGACTATATAGACTATATAGACTATATAGGCTATATAGACTATATAGACTATATAGACTATATAGACTATATAGACTATATAGGCTATATAGACTATATAGACTATATAGACTATATAGACTATATAGACTATATAGACTATATAGACTATATAGACTATATAGACTATATAGACTATATAGACTATATAGACTATATAGACTATATAGACTATATAGACTATATAGACTATATAGACTATATAGACTATATAGACTATATAGACTATATAGACTATATAGACTATATAGATTATATAGACTATATAGACTATATAGACTATATAGACTATATAGACTATATAGACTATATAGACTATATAGACTATATAGACTATATAGACTATATAGACTATATAGACTATATAGACTATATAGACTATATAGACTATATAGACTATATAGACTATATAGACTATATAGACTATATAGACTATATAGACTATATAGACTATATAGACTATATAGACTATATAGACTGTATAGACTATATAGACTATATAGACTATATAGACTATATAGACTATATAGACTATATAGACTATATAGACTATATAGACTATATAGACTATATAGACTATATAGACTATATAGACTATATATACTATATAGACTATATAGACTATATAGACTATATAGACTATATAGACTATATAGACTATATAGACTATATAGACTATATAGACTATATAGACTATATAGACTATATAGACTATATAGACTATATAGACCATATAGACTATATAGACTTTATAGACTATATAGACTATATAGACTATATAGACTATATAGACTATATAGACTATATAGACTATATAGACTATATAGACTATATAGACTATATAGACTATATAGACTATATAGACTATATAGACTATATAGACTATATAGACTATATAGACTATATAGACTATATAATTGTAATTGTAATAGTACTTGTAATTGTAATTGTAATTGTAATTGTAATTGTAATTGTCATTGTAATTGTAACTGGAATTGTAATTGTAATTGTAATTATAATTGTAATTGTAATGTAATTGTAATTGTAATTGTAATTGTAATTGTAATTGTAATTGTAATTGTAATTGTAATTGTAATTGTAATTGTAATTGTAATTGTAATTGTAATTGTAATTGTAATTGTAATTGTAATTGTAATTGAAATTGTAATTGTAGTTGTAATTGTAATTGTAATTGTAATTGTAATTGTAATTGTAATTGTAATTGTAATTGTAATTGTAATTGTAATTGTAATTGTAATTGTAATTGTAATTGTAATTGTAATTGTAATTGTAATTGTAATTGTAATTGTAATTGTAATTGTAATTGTAAATGTAATATATAGTCTATATAGTCTATATAGTCTATATAGTCTATATAGTCTATATAGTCTATATAGTCTATATAGTCTATATAGTCTATATAGTCTATATAGTCTATATAGTCTATATAGTCTATATAGTCTATATAGTCTATATAGTCCATATAGTTTATATAGTCTATATAGTCTATATAGTCTATATAGTCTATATAGTCTATATAGTCTATATAGTCTATATAGTCTATATAGTCACAATTACAATTACAATTACAAGTACAATTACAAGTACAATTACAATTACAATTACAATTACAATTACAATTACAACTACAATTACAATTACAATTACAATTACAATTACAATTACAATTACAATTACAATTACAATTACAATTACAATTACAATTACAATTACAATTACAATTACAATTACAATTACAATTACAATTACAATTACAATTACAATTACAATTACAATTACAATTACAATTACAATTACAATTACAATTACAATTACAATTACAATTACAATTACAATTAACAATTACAATTACAATTACAATTACAATTACAATTACAATTACAATTACAATTACAATTACAATTACAATTACAATTACAATTACAATTACAATTACAATTACAATTACAGTTACAATTACAATTACAATTACAATTACAATTACAATTACAATTACAATTACAATTACAATTACAATTACAATTACAATTACAATTACAATTACAATTACAATTTCAATTAAAATTACAATTACAATTACAATATCAATTACAATTACAATTACAATTACAATTACAATTACAATTACAATTACAATTCCAATTACAATTACAATTACAATTACAATTACAATTACAACTACAATTACAATTACAATTGCAATTACAATTACAATTACAATTACAATTACAATTACAATTACAATTACAATTACAATTACAATTACAATTACAATTACAATTACAATTACAATTACAATTACAATTACAATTACAATTACAATTACAATTACAATTACAATTACAATTACAATTACAATTACAATTGCAATTACAATTACAATTACAATTACAATTACAATTACAATTACAATTACAATTACAATTACAATTACAATTACAATGACAATTACAATTACAATTACAATTACAATTACAATTACAATTACAATTACAATTACAATTACAATTACAATTACAATTACAATTACAATTACAATTACAATTACAATTACACTTACAATTACAATTACAATTACAATTACAATTACAATTACAATTACAATTACAATTACAATTACAATTACAATTACAATTAGAATTATAATTACATTTACAATTACAATTACAATTACAATTACAATTACAAATACAATTACAATTACAATTACAATTACAATTGCAATTACAATTACAATTACAATTACAATTACAATTACAATTACAATTACAATTACAATTACAATTACAATTACAATTACAATTACAATTACAATTACAATTACAATTACAATTACAATTACAATTACAATTACAATTACAATTACAATTACAATTACAATTACAATTACAATTACAATTACAATTACAATTACAATTACAATTACAATTACAATTACAATTACAATTACAATTACAATTACAATTACAATTACAATTACAATTACAATTACAATTACAATTACAATTACAATTACAATTACAATTACAATTACAATTACAATTACAATTACAATTACAATTACAATTACAATTACAATTACAATTACAATTACAATTACAATTACAAATACAATTACAATTACAATTACAATTACAATTACAATTACAATTACAATTACAATTACAATTACAATTACAATTACAATTACAATTACAATTACAATTACAATTACAGTTACAGTTACAATTACAATTACAATTACAATTACAATTACAATTACAATTACAATTACAATTACAATTACAATTACAATTACAATTACAATTACAATTACAATTACAATTACAATTACAATTACAATTACAATTACAATTACAATTACAATTACAATTACAATTACAATTAACAATTACAATTACAATTACAATTACAATTACAATTACAATTACAATTACAATTACAATTACAATTAGAATTACAATTACAATTACAATTACAATTACAATTACAATTACAATTACAATTACAGTTACAATTACAATTACAATTACAATTACAATTACAATTACAATTACAATTACAATTACAATTACAATTACAATTACAATTACAATTACAATTTCAGTTAAAATTACAATTACAATTACAATATCAATTACAATTACAATTACAATTACAATTACAATTACAATTACAATTCCAATTACAATTACAATTACAATTACAATTACAACTACAATTACAATTACAATTGCAATTACAATTACAATTACAATTACAATTACAATTACAATTACAATTACAATTACAATTACAATTACAATTACAATTACAATTACAATTACTATTACAATTACAATTACAATTACAATTACAATTACAATTACAATTACAATTACAATTACAATTACAATTACAATTACAATGACAATTACAATTACAATTAAAATTACAATTACAATTACAATTACAATTACAATTACAATTACAATTACAATTACAATTACAATTACAATTACAATTACAATTACAATTACAATTACAATTACAATTACAATTACAATTACAATTACAATTACAATTACAATTACAATTACAATTACAATTACAATTACAATTACAATTACAATTACAATTACAATTACAATTACAATTACAATTACAATTACAATTACAATTACAATTACAATTACAATTACAATTACAATTACAATTACAATTACAATTACAATTATAATTACATTTACAATTACAATTACAATTACAATTACAATTACAATTACAATTACAATTACAATTACAATTACAATTACAATTACAATTACAATTACAATTACAATTACAATTACAATTACAATTACAATTACAATTACAATTACAATTACAGTTACAATTACAATTACAATTACAATTACAATTACAATTACAATTACAATTACAATTACAATTACAATTACAATTACAATTACAATTACAATTACAATGACAATTACAATTACAATTACAATTACAATTACAATTACAATTACAATTACAATTACAATTACAATTACAATTACAATTACAATTACAATTACAATTACAATTACAATTACAATTACAATTACAATTACAATTACAATTACAATTACAATTACAATTACAATTAAATTACAATTACAATTACAATTACAATTACAATTACAATTACAATTAAATTACAATTACATTTACAATTACAGTTACAATTACAATTACAATTACAATTACAATTACAATTACAATTACAATTACAATTACAATTACAATTACAATTACAATTATAATTACAATTACAATTACAATTACAATTACAATTACAATTACGGTTACAATTACAATTACAATTACAATTACAATTACAATTACAATTACAATTACAATTACAATTACAATTACAATTACAATTACAATTACAATTACAATTACAATTACAATTACAATTACATTTACAATTACAATTACAATTACATATACAATTACAATTACAATTACAATTACAATTACAATTACAATTACATTTACAATTTCAATTACAATTAAAATTACAATTACAATTACAATTACAATTACAATTACAATTACAAATACAATTACAATTACAATTACAATTACAATTACAATTACAATTAAAATTACAATTACAATTGCAATTACAATTACAATTACAATTACAATTACAATTGCAATTACAGTTACAATTACAATTACAATTACCATTACAATTACAATTACAATTACAATTACAATTACAATTACAATTACAATTACAATTACAATTACAATTACAATTACAATGACAATTACAATTACAATTACAATTACAATTACAATTACAATTACAATTACAATTACAATTAAAATTACAATTACAATTACAATTACAATTACAATTACAATTACAATTACAATTACAATTACAATTACAATTACAATTATTATTACAATTACAATTACAATTACAATTACAATTACAATTAGAATTACAATTACAATTACAATTACAATTACAATTACAATTACAATTACAATTACAATTACAATTACAATTACAATTACAATTACAATTACAATTACAATTACAATTACAATTACAATTACAATTACAATTACAATTACAATTACAATTACAATTACAATTACAATTACAATTACAATTACAATTACAATTACAATTACAATTACAATTACATTTACAATTACAGTTACAATTACAATTACAATTACAATTACAATTACAATTACAATTACAATTACAATTACAATTACAATTACAATTACAATTACAATTACAATTACAGTTACAATTACAATTACAATTACAATTACAATTACAATTACAATTACAATTACAATTACAATTACAATTACAATTACAATTACAATTGCAATTACAATTACAATTACAATTACAATTACAATTACAATTACAATTACAATTACAATTACAATTACAATTACAATTACAATTACAATTACAATTACAATTACAATTACAATTACAATTACAATTACAATTACAATTACAATTACAATTACAATTACAATTACAATTACAATTACATTTACAATTACAATTACAATTACAATTACAATTACAATTACAATTACAATTACAATTACAATTACAATTACAATTACAATTACAATTACAATTACAATTACAATTACAATTACAATTACAATTACAATTACAATTACAATTACAATTACAATTACAATTACAATTACAATTACAATTAATATTACAATTACAATTACAATTACAATTACAATTACAATTACAATTACAATTACAATTATTATTACATTTACATTTTCAATTACAATTACAATTACAATTACAATTACAATTACAATTACAATTACAATTACAATTACAATTACAATTACAATTACAATTACAATTACAATTACAATTACAATTACAATTAGAATTACAATTACAATTACAATTACAATTACAATTACAATTACAATTACAATTACAATTACAATTACAATTACAATTACAATTACAATTACAATTGCAATTACAATTACAATTACAATTACAATTACAATTACAATTACAAATACAATTACAATTACAATTACAATTACAATTACAATTACAATTACAATTACAATTACAATTACAATTACAATTACAATTACAATTACAATTACAATTACAATTACAATTACAATTACAATTACAATTACAATTACAATTACAATTACAATTACAATTACAATTACAATTACAATTACAATTACAATTACAATTACAATTACAATTACAATTACAATTACAATTACAATTACAATTACAATTACAATTACAATTACAATTACAATTACAATTACAGTTACAGTTACAATTACAATTACAATTACAATTACAATTAAAATTACAATTACAATTACGAATTACAATTACAATTACAATTACAATTACAATTACAATTACAATTACAATTACAATTACAATTATAATTGTAATTGTAATTGTAATTGTAATTGTAATTGTAATTGTAATTGTAATTGTAATTGTAATTGTAATTGTAATTGTAATTGTAATTGTAAATGTAATTGTAATTGTAATTGTAATTGTAATTGTAATTGTAATTGTAATTGTAATTGTAATTGTAATTGTAATTTTAATTGTTATTGTAATTGTAGTTGTAATCGTAATTGTAATTGTAATTGTAATTGTAATTGTAATTTTAATTGTAATTGTAATTGTAATTGTAATTGTAATTGTAATTGTAATTGTAATTGTAATTGTAATTGTAATTGTAATTGTAATTGTAATTGTAATTGTAATTGTAATTGTAATTGTAATCGTAATTGTAATTGTAATTGTAATTGTAATTGTAGTTGTAATTGTAAT
Source organism: Ctenicera cuprea (assembly GCA_958336395.1). Lineage (NCBI taxonomy): Eukaryota > Metazoa > Arthropoda > Insecta > Coleoptera > Elateridae > Ctenicera > Ctenicera cuprea. The sequence goes on from CATVIB010000394.1 coordinate 10,613, forward strand.
TGTAATTGTAATTGTAATTGTAATTGTAATTGTAATTGTAATTGTAATTGTAATTGTAATTGTAATTGCAATTGTAATTGTAATTGTAATTGTAATTGTAATTGTAATTGTAATTGTAATTGTAATTGTAATTGTAATTGTAATTGTAATTGTAATTGTAATTGTAATTGTAATTGTAATTGTAATTGTAATTGTAATTGTAATTGTAATTGTAATTGTAATTGTAATTGTAATTGTAATTGTAATTGTAATTGTAATTGTAATTGTAATTGTAATTGTAATTGTAATTGTAATTGTAATTGTAATTGTAATTGTAATTGTAATTGTAATTGTAATTGTAATTGTAATTGTAATTGTAATTGTAATTGTAATTGTAATTGTAATTGTAATTGTAATTGTAATTGTAATTGTAATTGTAATTGTAATTGTAATTGCAATTGTAATTGTAATTGTAATTGTAATTGTAATTGTAATTGTAATTGTAGTTGTAATTGTAATTGTAATTGTAATTGTAATTGTAATTGTAATTGTAATTGTAATTGTAATTGTAATTGTAATTGTAATTGTAATTGTAATTGTAATTGTAATTGTTATTGTAATTGTAATTGTAATTGTAATTGTAATTGTAATTGTAATTGTAATTGTAATTGTAATTGTATTTGTAATTTTAATTGTAATAATAATTGTAATTGTAATTGTAATTGTAATTGTAATTGTAATTGTAATTGTAATTGTAATTGTAATTGTAATTGTAATTGTAATTGTAATTGTAATTGTAATTGTAATTGTAATTGTAATTGTAATTGTAATTGTAATTGTAATTGTAATTGTAATTGTAATTGTAATTGTAATTGTAATTTTAATTGTAATTGTAATTGTAATTGTAATTGTAATTGTAATTGTAATTGTAATTGTAATTGTAATTGTAATTGTAATTGTAATTGTAATTGTAATTGTAATTGTAATTGTAATTGTAATTGTAATTGAAATTGTAATTGTAATTGTAATTGTAATTGTAATTGTAATTGTAATTGTAATTGTAATTGTAATTGTAATTGTAATTGTAATTGTAATTGTAATTGTAATTGTAATTGTAATTGTAATTGTAATTGTAATTGTAATTGTAATTGTAATTGTAATTGTAATTGTAATTGTAATTGTAATTGTAATTGTAATTGTAATTGTAATTGTAATTGTAATTGTAAATGTAATTGTAATTGTAATTGTAATTGTAATTGTAATTGTAATTGTAATTGTAATTGTAATTGTAATTGTAATTGTAATTGTAATTTTAATTGTAATTGTAATTGTAGTTGTAATTGTAATTGTAATTGTAATTGTAATTGTAATTGTAATTTTAATTGTAATTGTAATTGTAATTGTAATTGTAATTGTAATTGTAATTGTAATTGTAATTGTAATTGTAATTGTAATTGTAATTGTAATTGTAATTGTAATTGTAATTGTAATTGTAATTGTAATTGTAATTGTAATTGTAATTGTAATTGTAATTGTAATTTAATTGTAATTGTAATTGTAATTGTAATTGTAATTGTAATTGTAATTGTAATTGTAATTGTAAGTGTAATTGTAATTGTAATTGTAATTGTAATTGTAATTGTAATTGTAATTGTAATTGTATTGTAATTGTAATTGTAATTGTAATTGTAATTGTAATTGTAATTGTAATTGTAATTGTAATTGTAATTGTAATTGTAATTGTAATTGTAATTGTAATTGTAATTGTAATTGTAATTGTAATTGTAATTGTAATTGTAATTGTAATTGTAATTGTATTTGCAATTTTAATTGTAATAATAATTGTAATTGTAATTGTAATTGTAATTGTAATTGTAATTGTAATTGTAATTGTAATTGTAATTGTAATTGTAATTGTAATTGTAATTGTAATTGTAATTGTAATTGTAATTGTAATTGTAATTGTAATTGTAATTGTAATTGTAATTGTAATTGTAATTGTAATTGTAATTGTAATTGTAATTGTAATTGTAATTGTAATTGTAATTGTAATTGTAATTGTAATTGTAATTGTAATTGTAATTGTAATTGTAATTGTAATTGAAATTGTAATTGTAATTGTAATTGTAATTGTTATTGTAATTGTAATTGTAGTTGTAATTGTAATTGTAATTGTAATTGTAATTGTAATTGAAATTGTAATTGTAATTGTAATTGTAATTGTAATTGTAATTGTAATTGTAATTGTAATTGTAAATGTAATTGTAATTGTAATTGTAATTGTAATTGTAATTGTAATTGTAATTGTAATTGTAATTGTAATTTTAATTGTTATTGTAATTGTAGTTGTAATTGTAATTGTAATTGTAATTGTAATTGTAATTGTAATTTTAATTGTAATTGTAATTGTAATTGTAATTGTAATTGTAATTGTAATTGTAATTGTAATTGTAATTGTAATTGTAATTGTAATTGTAATTGTAATTGTAATTGTAATTGTAATTGTAATTGTAATTGTAATTGTAATTGTAATTGTAATTGTAATTGTAATTGTAATTGTAATTGTAATTGTAATTGTAATTGTAATTGTAATTGTAATTGTAATTGTAATTGTAATTGTAATTGTAATTGTAATTTTATTGTAATTGTAATTGTAATTGTAATTGTAATTGTAATTGTAATTGTAATTGTAATTGTAATTGTAATTGTAATTGTAATTGTAATTGTAATTGTAATTGTATTTGTAATTGTAATTGTAATTGTAATTGTAATTGTAATTGTAATTGTAATTGTAATTGTAATTGTAATTGCAATTGTAATTGTAATTGTAATTGTCATTGTAATTGTAATTGTAATTGTAATTGTAATTGTACTTGTAATTGTAATTGTAATTGTAATTGTAATTGTAATTGTAATTGTAATTGTAATTGTAATTGTAATTGCAATTGTAATTGTAATTGTAATTGTAATTGTAATTGTAATAGTAATTGTAATTGTAATTGTAACTGTAATTGTAATTGTAATTGTAATTGTAATTGTAATTGCAATTGTAATTGTAATTGTAATTGTAATTGTAATTGTAATTGTAATTGTAATTGTAATTGTAATTGTAATTGTAATTGTATTTGTAATTGTAATTGTAATTGTAATTGTAATTGTAATTGTAATTGTAATTGTAATTGTAATTGTAATTGTAATTGTAATTGTAATTGTAATTGTAATTGTAATTGTAATTGTAATTGTAATTGTAATTGTAATTGTAATTGTAATTGTAATTGTAATTGTAATTGTAATTGTAATTGTAATTGTAATTGTAATTGTAATTGTAATTGTAATTGTAATTGTAATTGCAATTGCAATTGTAATTGTAATTGTAATTGTAATTGTAATTGTAATTGTAATTGTAATTGTAATTGTAATTGTAATTGTAATTGTAATTGTAATTGTAATTGTAATTGTAATTGTAATTGTAATTGTAATTGTAATTGTAATTGTAATTGTAATTGTAATTGTAATTGTATTGTAATTGTAATTGTAATTGTAATTGTAATTGTAATTGTAATTGTAATTATAATTGTAATTGTAATTGTAATTGTAATTGTAATTGTAATTGTAATTGTAATTGTAATTGTAATTGTAATTGTAATTGTAATTGTAATTGTAATTGTAATAGTAATTGTAATTGTAACTGTAATTGTAATTGTAATTGTAATTGTAATTGTAATTGTAATTGTAATTGTAATTGTAATTGTAAATGTAATTGTAATTGTAATTGTAATTGTAATTGTAATTGTAATTGTAATTGTAATTGTAATTGTAATTGTAATTGTAATTGTAATTGTAATTGTAATTGTAATTGTAATTGTAATTGTAATTGTAATTGTAATTGTAATTGTAATTGTAATTGTAATTGTAATTGTAATTGTAATTGTAATTGTAATTGTAATTGTAATTGTAATTGTAATTGTAATTGTAATTGTAATTGTAATTGTAATTGTAATTGTAATTGTAATTGTAATTGTAATTGTAATTGTAATTGTAATTGTAATTGTAATTGTAATTGTAATTGTAATTGTAATTGTAATTGTAATTGTAATTGTAATTGTAATTGTAATTGTAATTGTAATTGTAATTGTAATTGTAATTGTAATTGTAATTGTAATTGTAATTGTAATTGTAATTGTAATTGTAATTGTAATTGTAATTGTAATTGTAATTGTAATTGTAATTGTAATTGTAATTGTAATTGTAATTGTAATTGTAATTGTAATTGTAATTGTAATTGTAATTGTAATTGTAATTGTAATAGTAATTGTAATTGTAACTGTAACTGTAATTGTAATTGTAATTGTAATTGTAATTGTAATTGTAATTGTAATTGTAATTGTAAATGTAATTGTAATTGTAATTGTAATTGTAATTGTAATTGTAATTGTAATTGTAATTGTAATTGTAATTGTAATTGTAATTGTAATTGTAATTGTAATTGTAATTGTAATTGTAATTGTAATTGTAATTGTAATTGTAATTGTAATTGTAATTGTAATTGTAATTGTAATTGTAATTGTAATTGTAATTGTAATTGTAATTGTAATTGTAATTGTAATTGTAATTGTAATTGTAATTGTAATTGTAATTGTAATTGTAATTGTAATTGTAATTGTAATTGTAATTGTAATTGTAATTGTAATTGTAATTGTAATTGTAATTGTAATTGTAATTGTAATTGTAATTGTAATTGTAATTGTAATTGTAATTGTAATTGTAATTGTAATTGTAATTGTAATTGTAATTGTAATTGTAATTGTAATTGTAATTGTAATTGTAATTGTAATTGTAATTGTAATTGTAATTTTAATTGTAATAGTGATTGTAATTGTAATTGTAATTGTAATTGTAATTGTAATTGTAATTGTAATTGTAATTGTAATTTTAATTGTAATTGTAATTGTAATTGTAATTGTAATTGTAATTGTAATTGTAATTGTAATTGTAATTGTAATTGTAATTGTAATTGGAATTGGAATTGGAATTGGAATTGGAATTGTAATTATAATTGTAATTGTAATTGTAATTGTAATTGTAATTGTAATTGTAATTGTAATTGTAATTGTAATTGAAATTGTAATTGTAATTGTAATTGTAATTGTAATTGTAATTGTAATTGTAATTGTAATTGTAATTGCAATTGTAATTGCAATTGTAATTGTAATTGTAATTGTAATTGTAATTGTAATTGTAATTGTAATTGTAATTGTAATTGTAATTGTAATTGTAATTGTCATTGTAATTGTAATTGTAATTGTAATTGTAATTGTAATTGTAATTGTAATTGTAATTGTAATTGTAATTGTAATTGTAATTGTCATTGTAATTGTAATTGTAATTGTAATTGTAATTGTAATTGTAATTGTAATTGTAATTGTAATTGTAATTTTAATTGTAATTTTAATTGTAATTGTAATTGTAATTTTAATTGTAATTGTAATTGTAATTGTAATTGTAATTGTAATTGTAATTGTAATTGTAATTTTAATTGTAATTGTAATTGTAATTGTAATTGTAATTGTAATTGTAATTGTAATTGTAATTGTAATTGTAATTGTAATTGGAATTGGAATTGGAATTGGAATTGTATTTGTAATTGTAATTGTAATTGTAATTGTAATTGTAATTGTAATTGTAATTGTAATTGTAATTGTAATTGTAATTGTAATTGTAATTGTAATTGTAATTGTAATTGTAATTGTAATTGTAATTGTAATTGTAATTGTAATTGTAATTGTAATTGTAATTGTAATTGTAATTGTAATTGTAATTGTAATTGTAATTGTAATTGTAATTGTAATTGTAATTGTAATTGTAATTGTAATTGTAATTGTAATTGTAATTGTAATTGTAATTGTAATTGTAATTGTAATTGTAATTGTAATTGTAATTGTAATTGTAATTGTAATTGTAATTGTAATTGTAATTGTAATTGTAATTGTAATTGTAATTGTAATTGTAATTGTAATTGTAATTGTAATTGTAATTGTAATTGTAATTGTAATTGTAATTGTAATTGTAATTGTAATTGTAATTGTAATTGTAATTGTAATTGTAATTGTAATTGTAATTGTAATTGTAATTGTAATTGTAATTGTAATTGTAATTGTAATTGTAATTGTAATTGTAATTGTAATTGTAATTGTAATTGTAATTGTAATTGTAATTGTAATTGTAATTGTAATTGTAATTCTAATTGTAATTGTAATAGTAATTTTAATTGTAATTGTAATTGTAATTGTAATTGTAATTGTAATTGTAATTGTAATTGTAATTGTAATTGTAATTGTAATTGTAACTGTAATTGTAATTGTAACTGTAATTGTAATTGTAATTGTAATTGTAATTGTAATTGTAATTGTAATTGTAATTGTAATTGTAATTGTAATTGTAATTGTAATTGTAATTGTAATTGTAATTGTAATTGTAATTGTAATTGTAATTGTAATTGTAATTGTAATTGTAATTGTAATTGTAATTGTAATTGTAATTGTAATTGTAATTGTAATTGTAATTGTAATTGTAATTGTAGTTGTAATTGTAATTGTAATTGTAATTGTAATTTTAATTGTAATTGTACTTGTAATTGTAATTGTAATTGTAATTGTAATTGTAATTGTAATTGTAATTGTAATTGTAATTGTAATTGTAATTGTAATTGTAATTGTAATTGTAATTGTAATTGTAATTGTAATTGTAATTGTAATTGTAATTGTAATTGTTATTGTAATTGTAATTGTAATTGTAATTGTAATTGTAATTGTAATTGTAATTGTAATTGTAATTGTAATTGTAATTGTAATTGTAATTGTAATTGTAATTGTAATTGTAATTGTAATTGTAATTGTAATTGTAATTGTAATTGTAATTGTAATTGTAATTGTAATTGTAATTGTAATTGTAATTGTAATTGTAATTGTAATTGTAATTGTAATTGTAATTGTAAATGTAATTGTAATTGTAATAGTAGTTGTAATTGTAATTGTAATTGTAATTGTAATTGTAATTGTAATTGTAATTGTAATTGTAATTGTAATTGTAATTGTAATTGTAATTGTAATTGTAATTGTAATTGTAATTGTAATTGTAATTGTAATTGTAATTGTAATTGTAATTGTAATTGTAATTGTAATTGTAATTGTAATTGTAATTGTAATTGTAATTGTAATTGTAATTGTAATTGTAATTGTAATTGTAATTGTAATTGTAATTGTAATTGTAATTGTAATTGTAATTGTAATTGTAATTGTAATTGTAATTGTAATTCTAATTGTAATTGTAATAGTAATTTTAATTGTAATTGTAATTGTAATTGTAATTGTAATTGTAATTGTAATTGTAATTGTAATTGTAATTGTAATTGTAACTGTAATTGTAATTGTAACTGTAATTGTAATTGTAATTGTAATTGTAATTGTAATTGTAATTGTAATTGTAATTGTAATTGTAATTGTAATTGTAATTGTAATTGTAATTGTAATTGTAATTGTAATTGTAATTGTAATTGTAATTGTAATTGTAATTGTAATTGTAATTGTAATTGTAATTGTAATTGTAATTGTAATTGTAATTGTAATTGTAATTGTAATTGTAATTGTAATTGTAATTGTAATTGTAATTGTAATTGTAGTTGTAGTTGTAATTGTAATTGTAATTGTAATTGTAATTGTAATTGTAATTGTACTTGTAATTGTAATTGTAATTGTAATTGTAATTGTAATTGTAATTGTAATTGTAATTGTAATTGTAATTGTAATTGTAATTGTAATTGTAATTGTAATTGTAATTGTAATTGTAATTGTAATTGTAATTGTAATTGTAATTGTTATTGTAATTGTAATTGTAATTGTAATTGTAATTGTAATTGTAATTGTAATTGTAATTGTAATTGTAATTGTAATTGTAATTGTAATTGTAATTGTAATTGTAATTGTAATTGTAATTGTAATTGTAATTGTAATTGTAATTGTAATTGTAATTGTAATTGTAATTGTAATTGTAATTGTAATTGTAATTGTAATTGTAATTGTAATTGTAATTGTAATTGTAATTGTAATTGTAATTGTAAATGTAATTGTAATTGTAATAGTAGATGTAATTGTAATTGTAATTGTAATTGTAATTGTAATTGTAATTGTAATTGTAATTGTAATTGTAATTGTAATTGTAATTGTAATTGTAATTGTAATTGTAATTGTAATTGTAATTGTAATTGTAATTGTAATTGTAATTGTAATTGTAATTGTAATTGTAATTGTAATTGTAATTGTAATTGTAATTGTAATTGTAATTGTAATTGTAATTGTAATTGTAATTGTAATTGTAATTATAATTGTAATTGTAATTGTAATTGTAATTGTAATTGTAATTGTAATTGTAATTGTAATTGTAATTGTAATTGTAATTGTAATTGTAATTGTAATTGTAATTGTAATTGTAATTGTAATTGTAATTGTAATTGTAATTGTAATTGTAATAGTAATTGTAATTGTAATTGTAATTGTAATTGTAATTGTAATTGTAATTGTAATTGTAATTGTAATTGTAATTGTAATTGTAATTGTAATTGTAATTGTAATTGTAATTGTATTTGTAATTGTAATTGTAATTGTAATTGTAATTGTAATTGTAATTGTAATTGTAATTGTAATTGCAATTGTAATTGTAATTGTAATTGTCATTGTAATTGTAATTGTAATTGTAATTGTAATTGTACTTGTAATTGTAATTGTAATTGTAATTGTAATTGTAATTGTAATTGTAATTGTAATTGTAATTGTAATTGTAATCGTAATTGTAATTGTAATAGTAATTGTAATTGTAATTGTAACTGTAATTGTAATTGTAATTGTAATTGTAATTGTAATTGTAATTGCAATTGTAATTGTAATTGTAATTGTAATTGTAATTGTAATTGTAATTGTAATTGTAATTGTAATTGTAATTGTAATTGTATTTCTAATTGTAATTGTAATTGTAATTGTAATTGTAATTGTAATTGTAATTGTAATTGTAATTGTAATTGTAATTGTAATTGTAATTGTAATTGTAATTGTAATTGTAATTGTAATTGTAATTGTAATTGTAATTGTAATTGTAATTGTAATTGTAATTGTAATTGTAATTGTAATTGTAATTGTAATTGTAATTGTAATTGTAATTGTAATTGTAATTGTAATTGTAATTGTAATTGCAATTGCAATTGTAATTGTAATTGTAATTGTAATTGTAATTGTAACTGTAATTGTAATTGTAATTTTATTGTAATTGTAATTGTAATTGTAATTGTAATTGTAATTGTAATTGTAATTGTAATTGTAATTGTAATTGTAATTGTAATTGTAATTGTAATTGTAATTGTAATTGTAATTGTAATTGTATTGTAATTGTAATTGTAATTGTAATTGTAATTGTAATTGTAAGTGTAATTATAATTGTAATTGTAATTGTAATTGTAATTGTAATTGTAATTGTAATTGTAATTGTAATTGTAATTGTAATTGTAATTGTAATTGTAATTGTAATTGTAATTGTAATTGTAATTGTAATAGTAATTGTAATTGTAACTGTAATTGTAATTGTAATTGTAATTGTAATTGTAATTGTAATTGTAATTGTAATTGTAATTGTAAATGTAATTGTAATTGTAATTGTAATTGTAATTGTAGTTGTAATTGTAATTGTAATTGTAATTGTAATTGTAATTGTAATTGTACTTGTAATTGTAATTGTAATTGTAATTGTAATTGTAATTGTAATTGTAATTGTAATTGTAATTGTAATTGTAATTGTAATTGTAATTGTAATTGTAATTGTAATTGTAATTGTAATTGTAATTGTAATTGTAATTGTAATTGTTATTGTAATTGTAATTGTAATTGTAATTGTAATTGTAATTGTAATTGTAATTGTAATTGTAATTGTAATTGTAATTGTAATTGTAATTGTAATTGTAATTGTAATTGTAATTGTAATTGTAATTGTAATTGTAATTGTAATTGTAATTGTAATTGTAATTGTAATTGTAATTGTAATTGTAATTGTAATTGTAATTGTAATTGTAATTGTAATTGTAATTGTAATTGTAATTGTAAATGTAATTGTAATTGTAATAGTAGTTGTAATTGTAATTGTAATTGTAATTGTAATTGTAATTGTAATTGTAATTGTAATTGTAATTGTAATTGTAATTGTAATTGTAATTGTAATTGTAATTGCAATTGTAATTGTAATTGTAATTGTAATTGTAATTGTAATTGTAATTGTAATTGTAATTGTAATTGTAATTGTAATTGTAATTGTAATTGTAATTGTAATTGTAATTGTAATTGTAATTGTAATTGTAATTATAATTGTAATTGTAATTGTAATTGTAATTGTAATTGTAATTGTAATTGTAATTGTAATTGTAATTGTAATTGTAATTGTAATTGTAATTGTAATTGTAATTGTAATTGTAATTGTAATTGTAATAGTAATTGTAATTGTAATTGTAATTGTAATTGTAATTGTAATTGTAATTGTAATTGTAATTGTAATTGTAATTGTAATTGTAATTGTAATTGTAATTGTATTTGTAATTGTAATTGTAATTGTAATTGTAATTGTAATTGTAATTGTAATTGTAATTGTAATTGCAATTGTAATTGTAATTGTAATTGTCATTGTAATTGTAATTGTAATTGTAATTGTAATTGTACTTGTAATTGTAATTGTAATTGTAATTGTAATTGTAATTGTAATTGTAATTGTAATTGTAATTGTAATTGTAATTGTAATCGTAATTGTAATTGTAATAGTAATTGTAATTGTAATTGTAACTGTAATTGTAATTGTAATTGTAATTGTAATTGTAATTGTAATTGCAATTGTAATTGTAATTGTAATTGTAATTGTAATTGTAATTGTAATTGTAATTGTAATTGTAATTGTAATTGTAATTGTATTTCTAATTGTAATTGTAATTGTAATTGTAATTGTAATTGTAATTGTAATTGTAATTGTAATTGTAATTGTAATTGTAATTGTAATTGTAATTGTAATTGTAATTGTAATTGTAATTGTAATTGTAATTGTAATTGTAATTGTAATTGTAATTGTAATTGTAATTGTAATTGTAATTGCAATTGTAATTGTAATTGTAATTGCAATTGCAATTGTAATTGTAATTGTAATTGTAATTGTAATTGTAATTGTAATTGTAATTGTAATTTTATTGTAATTGTAATTGTAATTGTAATTGTAATTGTAATTGTAATTGTAATTGTAATTGTAATTGTAATTGTAATTGTAATTGTAATTGTAATTGTAATTGTAATTGTAATTGTAATTGTAATTGTAATTGTATTGTAATTGTAATTGTAATTGTAATTGTAATTGTAATTGTAATTGTAATTATAATTGTAATTGTAATTGTAATTGTAATTGTAATTGTAATTGTAATTGTAATTGTAATTGTAATTGTAATTGTAATTGTAATTGTAATTGTAATTGTAATTGTAATTGTAATTGTAATAGTAATTGTAATTGTAACTGTAATTGTAATTGTAATTGTAATTGTAATTGTAATTGTAATTGTAATTGTAATTGTAATTGTAAATGTAATTGTAATTGTAATTGTAATTGTAATTGTAATTGTAATTGTAATTGTAATTGTAATTGTAATTGTAATTGTAATTGTAATTGTAATTGTAATTGTAATTGTAATTGTAATTGTAATTGTAATTGTAATTGTAATTGTAATTGTAATTGTAATTGTAATTGTAATTGTAATTGTAATTGTAATTGTAATTGTAATTGTAATTGTAATTGTAATTGTAATTGTAATTGTAATTGTAATTGTAATTGTAATTGTAATTGTAATTGTAATTGTAATTGTAATTGTAATTGTAATTGTAATTGTAATTGTAATTGTAATTGTAATTGTAATTGTAATTGTAATTGTAATTGTAATTGTAATTGTAATTGTAATTGTAATTGTAATTGTAATTGTAATTGTAATTGTAATTGTAATTGTAATTGTAATTGTAATTGTAATTGTAATTGTAATTGTAATTGTAATTGTAATTGTAATTTTAATTGTAATAGTGATTGTAATTGTAATTGTAATTGTAATTGTAATTGTAATTGTAATTGTAATTGTAATTGTAATTGTAATTGTAATTGTAATTGTAATTTTAATTGTAATTGTAATTGTAATTGTAATAGTAATTGTAATTGTAATTGTAATTGTAATTGTAATTGTAATTGTAATTGTAATTGTAATTGTAATTGTAATTGTAATTGGAAATGGAATTGGAATTGGAATTGGAATTGGAATTGGAATTGTAATTGTAATTGTAATTGTAATTGTAATTGTAATTGTAATTGTAATTGTAATTGTAATTGTAATTGTAATTGTAATTGAAATTGTAATTGTAATTGTAATTGTAATTGTAATTGTAATTGTAATTGTAATTGCAATTGTAATTGCAATTGTAATTGTAATTGTAATTGTAATTGGAATTGTAATTGTAATTGTAATTGTAATTGTAATTGTCATTGTAATTGTAATTGTAATTGTAATTGTAATTGTAATTGTAATTGTAATTGTAATTGTAATAGTAATTGTAATAATAATTGTAATTGTAATTGTAATTATAATTGTAATTGTAATTGTAATTGTAATTGTAATTGTAATTGTAATTGTAATTGTAATTGTAATTGTAATTGTAATTGTAATTGTCATTGTAATTGTAATTGTAATTGTAATTGTAATTGTAATTGTAATTGTAATTGTAATTTTAATTGTAATTGTAATTGTAATTTTAATTGTAATTGTAATTGTAATTGTAATTGTAATTGTAATTGTAATTGTAATTGTAATTGTAATTTTAATTGTAATTGTAATTGTAATTGTAATTGTAATTGTAATTGTAATTGTAATTGTAATTGGAATTGGAATTGGAATTGGAATTGGAATTGGAATTGTATTTGTAATTGTAATTGTAATTGTAATTGTAATTGTAATTGTAATTGTAATTGTAATTGTAATTGTAATTGTAATTGTAATTGTAATTGTAATTGTAATTGTAATTGTAATTGTAATTGTAATTGTAATTGTAATTGTAATTGTAATTGTAATTGTAATTGTAATTGTAATTGTAATTGTAATTGTAATTGTAATTGTAATTGTAATTGTAATTGTAATTGTAATTGTAATTGTAATTGTAATTGTAATTGTAATTGTAATTGTAATTGTAATTGTAATTGTAATTGTAATTGTAATTGTAATTGTAATTGTAATTGTAATTGTAATTGTAATTGTAATTGTAATTGTAATTGTAATTGTAATTGTAATTGTAATTGTAATTGTAATTGTAATTGTAATTGTAATTGTAATTGTAATTGTAATTGTAATTGTAATTGTAATTGTAATTCTAATTGTAATTGTAATAGTAATTTTAATTGTAATTGTAATTGTAATTGTAATTGTAATTGTAATTGTAATTGTAATTGTAATTGTAATTGTAATTGTAATTGTAATTGTAATTGTAACTGTAATTGTAATTGTAACTGTAATTGTAATTGTAATTGTAATTGTAATTGTAATTGTAATTGTAATTGTAATTGTAATTGTAATTGTAATTGTAATTGTAATTGTAATTGTAATTGTAATTGTAATTGTAATTGTAATTGTAATTGTAATTGTAATTGTAATTGTAATTGTAATTGTAATTGTAATTGTAATTGTAATTGTAATTGTAATTGTAGTTGTAATTGTAATTGTAATTGTAATTGTAATTGTAATTGTAATTGTACTTGTAATTGTAATTGTAATTGTAATTGTAATTGTAATTGTAATTGTAATTGTAATTGTAATTGTAATTGTAATTGTAATTGTAATTGTAATTGTAATTGTAATTGTAATTGTAATTGTAATTGGAATTGTAATTGTTATTGTAATTGTAATTGTAATTGTAATTGTAATTGTAATTGTAATTGTAATTGTAATTGTAATTGTAATTGTAATTGTAATTGTAATTGTAATTGTAATTGTAATTGTAATTGTAATTGTAATTGTAATTGTAATTGTAATTGTAATTGTAATTGTAATTGTAATTGTAATTGTAATTGTAATTGTAATTGTAAATGTAATTGTAATTGTAATAGTAGTTGTAATTGTAATTGTAATTGTAATTGTAATTGTAATTGTAATTGTAATTGTAATTGTAATTGTAATTGTAATTGTAATTGTAATTGTAATTGTAATTGTAATTGTAATTGTAATTGTAATTGTAATTGTAATTGTAATTGTAATTGTAATTGTAATTGTAATTGTAATTGTAATTGTAATTGTAATTGTAATTGTAATTGTAATTGTAATTGTAATTGTAATTGTAATTGCAATTGTAATTGTAATTGTAATTGTAATTGTAATTGTAATTGTAATTGTAATTGTAATTGTAATTGTAATTGTAATTGTAATTGTAATTGTAATTGTAATTGTAATTGTAATTGTAATTGTAATTGTAATTGTAATTGTAATTGTAATTGTAATTGTAATTGTAATTGTAATTGTAATTGTAATTCTAATTGTAATTGTAATTGAAATTGTAATTGTAATTGTAATTGTAATTGTAATTGTAATTGTAATTGTAATTGTAATTGTAATTGTAATTGTAATTGCAATTGTAATTGCAATTGTAATTGTAATTGTAATTGTAATTGTAATTGTAATTGTAATTGTAATTGTAATTGTAATTGTAATTGTAAATGTAATTGTAATTGTAATTGTAATTGTAATTGTAATTGAAATTGTAATTGTAATCGTAATTGTAATTGTAATTGTAATTGTAATTGTAATTGTAATTGTAATTGTAATTGTAATTGCAATTGTCATTGTAATTGTAATTGTAATTGTAATTGTAATTGTAATTGTAATTGTAATTGTAATTGTAATTGTAATTGTAATTGTAATTGTAATTGTAATTGTAATTGTAATTGTAATTGTAATTGTAATTGTAATTGTAATTGTAATTGTAATTGTAATTGTAATTGTAATTGTAATTGTAATTGTAATTGTAATTGTAATTGTAATTGTAATTGTAATTGTAATTGTAATTGTAATTGTAATTGTAATTGTAATTGTAATTGTCATTGTAATTGTAATTGTAATTGTAATTGTAATTGTAATTGTAATTGTAATTGTAATTGTAATTTTAATTGTAATTGTAATTGTAATTTTAATTGTAATTGTAATTGTAATTGTAATTGTAATTGTAATTGTAATTGTAATTGTAATTGTAATTTTAATTGTAATTGTAATTGTAATTGTAATTGTAATTGTAATTGTAATTGTAATTGTAATTGGAATTGGAATTGGAATTGGAATTGGATTTGTAATTGTAATTGTAATTGTAATTGTAATTGTAATTGTAATTGTAATTGTAATTGTAATTGTAATTGTAATTGTAATTGTAATTGTAATTGTAATTGTAATTGTAATTGTAATTGTAATTGTAATTGTAATTGTAATTGTAATTGTAATTGTAATTGTAATTGTAATTGTAATTGTAATTGTAATTGTAATTGTAATTGTAATTGTAATTGTAATTGTAATTGTAATTGTAATTGTAATTGTAATTGTAATTGTAATTGTAATTGTAATTGTAATTGTAATTGTAATTGTAATTGTAATTGTAATTGTAATTGTAATTGTAATTGTAATTGTAATTGTAATTGTAATTGTAATTGTAATTGTAATTGTAATTGTAATTGTAATTGTAATTGTAATTGTAATTGTAATTGTAATTGTAATTGTAATTGTAATTGTAATTGTAATTGTAATTGTAATTGTAATTGTAATTGTAATTGTAATTGTAATTGTAATTGTAATTGTAATTGTAATTGTAATTGTAATTGTAATTGTAATTGTAATTGTAATTGTAATTGTAATTGTAATTGTAATTGTAATTGTAATTCTAATTGTAATTGTAATAGTAATTTTAATTGTAATTGTAATTGTAATTGTAATTGTAATTGTAATTGTAATTGTAATTGTAATTGTAATTGTAATTGTAATTGTAATTGTAACTGTAATTGTAATTGTAACTGTAATTGTAATTGTAATTGTAATTGTAATTGTAATTGTAATTGTAATTGTAATTGTAATTGTAATTGTAATTGTAATTGTAATTGTAATTGTAATTGTAATTGTAATTGTAATTGTAATTGTAATTGTAATTGTAATTGTAATTGTAATTGTAATTGTAATTGTAATTGTAATTGTAATTGTAATTGTAATTGTAATTGTAATTGTAATTGTAATTGTAATTGCAATTGTAATTGTAGTTGTAATTGTAATTGTAATTGTAATTGTAATTGTAATTGTAATTGTACTTGTAATTGTAATTGTAATTGTAATTGTAATTGTAATTGTAATTGTAATTGTAATTGTAATTGTAATTGTAATTGTAATTGTAATTGTAATTGTAATTGTAATTGTAATTGTAATTGTAATTGTAATTGTAATTGTAATTGTAACTGTAATTGTAATTGTAATTGTAATTGTAATTGTAAATGTAATTGTAATTGTAATTGTAATTGTAATTGTAATTGTAATTGTAATTGTAATTGTAATTGTAATTGTAATTGTAATTGTAATTGTAATTGTAATTGTAATTGTAATTGTAATTGTAATTGTAATTGTAATTGTAATTGTAATTGTAATTGTAATTGTAATTGTAATTGTAATTGTAATTGTAATTGTAAATGTAATTGTAATTGTAATAGTAGTTGTAATTGTAATTGTAATTGTAATTGTAATTGTAATTGTAATTGTAATTGTAATTGTAATTGTAATTGTAATTGTAATTGTAATTGTAATTGTAATTGTAATTGTAATTGTAATTGTAATTGTAATTGTAATTGTAATTGTAATTGTAATTGTAATTGTAATTGTAATTGTAATTGTAATTGTAATTGTAATTGTAATTGTAATTGTAATTGCAATTGTAATTGTAATTGTAATTGTAATTGTAATTGTAATTGTAATTGTAATTGTAATTGTAATTGTAATTGTAATTGTAATTGTAATTGTAATTGTAATTGTAATTGTAATTGTAATTGTAATTGTAATTGTAATTGTAATTGTAATTGTAATTGTAATTGTAATTGTAATTGTAATTGAAATTGTAATTGTAATTGTAATTGTAATTGTAATTGTAATTGTAATTGTAATTGTAATTGTAATTGCAATTGTAATTGCAATTGTAATTGTAATTGTAATTGTAATTGTAATTGTAATTGTAATTGTAATTGTAATTGTAATTGTAATTGTAATTGTAATTGTAATTGTAATTGTAATTGAAATTGTAATTGTAATCGTAATTGTAATTGTAATTGTAATTGTAATTGTAATTGTAATTGTAATTGCAATTGTCATTGTAATTGTAATTGTAATTGTAATTGTAATTGTAATTGTAATTGTAATTGTAAATGTAATTGTAATTGTAATAGTAGTTGTAATTGTAATTGTAATTGTAATTGTAATTGTAATTGTAATTGTAATTGTAATTGTAATTGTAATTGTAATTGTAATTGTAATTGTAATTGTAATTGTAATTGTAATTGTAATTGTAATTGTAATTGTAATTGTAATTGTAATTGTAATTGTAATTGTAATTGTAATTGTAATTGTAATTGTAATTGTAATTGTAATTGTAATTGTAATTGTAATTGTAATTGTAATTGTAATTGTAATTGTAATTGTAATTGCAATTGCAATTGTAATTGTAATTGTAATTGTAATTGTAATTGTAATTGTAATTGTAATTGTAATTGTAATTGTAATTGTAATTGTAATTGTAATTGTAATTGTAATTGTAATTGTAATTGTAATTGTAATTGTAATTGTAATTGTAATTGTAATTGTAATTGTAATTGTAATTGTAATTGTAATTGTAATTGTAATTGTAATTGAAATTGTAATTGTAATTGTAATTGTAATTGTAATTGTAATTGTAATTGTAATTGTAATTGCAATTGTAATTGCAATTGTAATTGTAATTGTAATTGTAATTGTAATTGTAATTGTAATTGTAATTGTAATTGTAATTGTAATTGTAATTGTAATTGTAATTGTAATTGTAATTGTAATTGTAATTGTAATTGTAATTGAAATTGTAATTGTAATCGTAATTGTAATTGTAATTGTAATTGTAATTGTAATTTAATTGTAATTGCAATTGTCATTGTAATTGTAATTGTAATTGTAATTGTAATTGTAATTGTAATTGTAATTGTAATTGTAATTGTAATTGTAATTGTAATTGTAATTGTAATTGTAATTGTAATTGTAATTGTAATTGTAATTGTAATTGTAATTGTAATTGTAATTGTAATTGTAATTGTAATTGTAATTGTAATTGTAATTGTAATTGTAATTGTAATTGTAATTGTAATTGTAATTGTAATTGTCATTGTAATTGTAATTGTAATTGTAATTGTAATTGTAATTGTAATTGTAATTGTAATTTTAATTGTAATTGTAATTGTAATTTTAATTGTAATTGTAATTGTAATTGTAATTGTAATTGTAATTGTAATTTTAATTGTAATTGTAATTGTAATTGTAATTGTAATTGTAATTGTAAATGTAATTGGAATTGGAATTGGAATTGGAATTGGATTTGTAATTGTAATTGTAATTGTAATTGTAATTGTAATTGTAATTGTAATTGTAATTGTAATTGTAATTGTAATTGTAATTGTAATTGTAATTGTAATTGTAATTGTAATTGTAATTGTAATTGTAATTGTAATTGTAATTGTAATTGTAATTGTAATTGTAATTGTAATTGTAATTGTAATTGTAATTGTAATTGTAATTGTAATTGTAATTGTAATTGTAATTGTAATTGTAATTGTAATTGTAATTGTAATTGTAATTGTAATTGTAATTGTATTTGTAATTGTAATTGTAATTGTAATTGTAATTGTAATTGTAATTGTAATTGTAATTGTAATTGTAATTGTAATTGTAATTGTAATTGTAATTGTAATTGTAATTGTAATTGTAATTGTAATTGTAATTGTAATTGTAATTGTAATTGTAATTGTAATTGTAATTGTAATTGTAATTGTAATTGTAATTGTAATTGTAATTGTAATTGTAATTGTAATTGTAATTGTAATTGTAATTGTAATTGTAATTGTAATTGTAATTGTAATTGTAATTGTAATTGTAATTGTAATTGTAATTGTAATTGTAATTGTAATTGTAATTGTAATTGTAATTGTAATTGTAATTCTAATTGTAATTGTAATAGTAATTTTAATTGTAATTGTAATTGTAATTGTAATTGTAATTGTAATTGTAATTGTAATTGTAATTGTAATTGTAATTGTAATTGTAATTGTAACTGTAATTGTAATTGTAACTGTAATTGTAATTGTAATTGTAATTGTAATTGTAATTGTAATTGTAATTGTAATTGTAATTGTAATTGTAATTGTAATTGTAATTGTAATTGTAATTGTAATTGTAATTGTAATTGTAATTGTAATTGTAATTGTAATTGTAATTGTAATTGTAATTGTAATTGTAATTGTAATTGTAATTGTAATTGTAATTGTAATTGTAATTGTAATTGTAATTGTAATTGTAATTGTAATTGTAATTGTAATTGTAATTGTAATTGTAATTGTAATTGTAATTGTAATTGTAATTGTAATTGTAATTGTAATTGTAATTGTAATTGTAATTGTAATTGTAATTGTAATTGTAATTGTAATTGTAATTGTAATTGTAATTGTAATTGTAATTGTAATTGTAATTGTAATTGTAATTGTAATTGTAATTGTAATTGTAATTGTAATTGTAATTGTAATTGTAATTGTAATTGTAATTGTAATTGTAATTGTAATTGTAATTGTAATTGTAATTGTAATTGTAATTGTAATTGTAATTGTAATTGTAATTGTAATTGTAATTGTAATTGTAATTGTAATTGTAATTGTAATTGTAATTGTAATTGTAATTGTAATTGTAATTGTAATTGTAATTGTAATTGTAATTGTAATTGTAATTGTAATTGTAAATGTAATTGTAATTGTAATAGTAGTTGTAATTGTAATTGTAATTGTAATTGTAATTGTAATTGTAATTGTAATTGTAATTGTAATTGTAATTGTAATTGTAATTGTAATTGTAATTGTAATTGTAATTGTAATTGTAATTGTAATTGTAATTGTAATTGTAATTGTAATTGTAATTGTAATTGTAATTGTAATTGTAATTGTAATTGTAATTGTAATTGTAATTGTAATTGTAATTGTAATTGTAATTGTAATTGTAATTGTAATTGTAATTGTAATTGTAATTGTAATTGTAATTGTAATTGTAATTGTAATTGCAATTGTAATTGTAATTGTAATTGTAATTGTAATTGTAATTGTAATTGTAATTGTAATTGTAATTGTAATTGTAAGTGTAATTGTAATTGTAATTGTAATTGTAATTGTAATTGTAATTGTAATTGTAATTGTAATTGTAATTGTAATTGTAATTGTAATTGTAATTGTAATTGTAATTGTAATTGTAATTGTAATTGTAATTGTAATTGTAATTGTAATTGTAATTGTAATTGAAATTGTAATTGTAATTGTAATTGTAATTGTAATTGTAATTGTAATTGTAATTGTAATTGTAATTGTAATTGTAATTGTAATTGTAATTGTAATTGTAATTGTAATTGTAATTGTAATTGTAATTGTAATTGTAATTGTAATTGTAATTGTAATTGTAATTGTAATTGTAATTGAAATTGTAATTGTAATCGTAATTGTAATTTTAATTTTAATTGTAATTGTAATTGTAATTGTAATTGCAATTGTCATTGTAATTGTAATTGTAATTGTAATTGTAATTGTAATTGTAATTGTAATTGTAATTGTAATTGTAATTGTAATTGTAATTGTAATTGTAATTGTAATTGTAATTGTAATTGTAATTGTAATTGTAATTGTAATTGTAATTGTAATTGTAATTGTAATTGTAATTGTAATTGTAATTGTAATTGTAATTGTAATTGTAATTGTAATTGTAATTGTAATTGTAATTGTAATTGTAATTGTAATTGTAATTGTAATTGTAATTGTAATTGTAATTGTAATTGTAATTGTAATTGCAATTGTAATTGTAATTGTAATTGTAATTGTAATTGTAATTGTAATTGTAATTGTAATTGTAATTATAATTGTAATTGTAATTTTAATTGTAATTTTAATTGTAATTGTAATTGTAATTGTAATTGTAATTGTAATTGTAATTGTAATTGTAATTGTAATTGTAATTGTAATTGTAATTGTAATTGTAATTGTAATTGTAATTGTAATTGTAATTGTAATTGTAATTGTAATTGTAATTGTAATTGTAATTGTAATTTTAATTGTAATTGTATTTGTAATTGTAATTGTAATTGCAATTGTAATTGTAATTGTAATTGTAAATGTAATTGTAATTGTAATTGTAATTGTAATTGTAATTGTAATTGTAATTGTAATTGTAATTGTAATTGTAATTGTAATTGTAATTGTAATTGTAATTGTAATTGTAATTGTAATTGTAATTGTAATTGTAATTGTAATTGTAATTGTAATTGTAATTGTAATTGTAATTGTAATTGTAAATGTAATTGTAATTGTAATTGTAATTGTAATTGTAATTGTAATTGTAATTGTAATTGTAATTGTAATTGTAATTGTAATTGAATTGTAATTGTAATTGTAATTGTAATTGTAATTTTAATTGTAATTGTAATTGTAATTGTAATTGTAATTGTAATTGTAATTGTGTTTGTAATTGTAATTGTAATTGTAATTGTAATTGTAATTGTAATTGTAATTGTAATTGTAATTGTAATTGTAATTGTAATTGTAATTGTAAGTGTAATTGTAATTGTAATTGTAATTGGAATTGGAATTGGAATTTCAATTGTAATTGTAATTGTAATTGTAAATGTAATTGTAATTGTAATTGTAACTGTAATTGTAATGGTAATTGTAATTGTAATTGTAACTGTAATTGTAATTGTAATTGTAATTGTAATTGTAATTGTAATTGTAATTGTAATTGTAATTGTAATTGTAATTGTAATTGTAATTGTAATTGTAATTGTAATTGTAATTGTAATTGTAATTGTAATTGTAATTGTAATTGTAATTGTAATTGTAATTGTAATTGTAATTGTAATTGTAATTGTAATTGTAATTGTAATTGTAATTGTAATTGTAATTGTAATTGTAATTGTAATTGTAATTGTAATTGTAATTGTAATTGTAATTGTAATTGTAATTGTAATTGTAATTGTAATTGTAATTGTAATTGTAATTGTAATTGTAATTGTAATTGTAATTGTAATTGTAATTGTAATTGTAATTGTAATTGTAATTGTAATGGTAATTGTAATTGTAATTGAAATTGTAATTGTAATTGTAATTGTAATTGTAATTGTAATTGTAATTGTAATTTTAATTTAATTGAAATTGTAATTGTAATTGTAATTGTAATTGTAATTGTAATTGTAATTGTAATTGAAATTGTAATTGTAATTGTAATTGTAATTGTAATTGTAATTGTAATTGTAATTGTAATTGTAATTGTAATTGTAATTGTAATTGTAATTGTAATTGTAATTGTAATTGTAATTGTAATTGTAATTGTAATTGTAATTGTAGTTGTAATTGTAATTGTAATTGTAATTGTAATTGTAATTGTAATTGTAATTGTAATTGTAATTGTAATTGTAATTGTAATTGTAATTGTAAATGTAATTGTAATTGTAATTGTAATTGTAATTGTAATTGTAATTGTAATTGTAATTGTAATTGTAATTGTAATTGTAATTGTAATTGTAATTGTAATTGTAATTGTAATTGTAATGGTAATTGTAATTGTAATTGTAATTGTAATTGTGATTGTAATTGTAATTGTAATTGTAATTGTAATTGTAATTGTAATTGTAATTGTAATTGTAATTGTAATTGTAATTGTAATTGTAATTGTAACTGTAATTGTAATTGTAATTGTAATTGTAATTGTAATTGTAATTGTAATTGTAATTGTAATTGTAATTGTAATTGTAATTGTAATTGTAATTGTAATTGTAATTGTAATTGTAATTGTAATTGTAATTGTAATTGTAATTGTAATTGTAATTGTAATTGTAATTGTAATTGTAATTGTAATTGTAATTGTAATTGTAATTGTAATTGTAATTGTAATTGTAATTGTAATTGTAATTGTAATTGTAATTGTAATTGTAATTGTAATTGTAATTGTAATTGTAATTGTAATTGTAATTGTAATTGTAATTGTAATTGTAATTGTAAGTGTAATTGTAATTGTAATTGTAATTGTAATTGTAATTGTAATTGTAATTGTAATTGCAATTGTAATTGTAATTGTAATTGTAATTGTAATTGTAATTGTAATTGTAATTGTAATGGTAATTGTAATTGTAATTGAAATTGTAATTGTAATTGTAATTGTAATTGTAATTGTAATTGTAATTGTAATTTTAATTTAATTGAAATTGTAATTGTAATTGTAATTGTAATTGTAATTGTAATTGTAATTGTAATTGTAATTGTAATTGTAATTGTAATTGTAATTGTAATTGTAATTGTAATTGTAATTGTAATTGTAATTGTAATTGTAATTGTAATTGTAATTGTAATTGTAATTGTAATTGTAATTGTAATTGTAATTGTAATTGTAATTGTAATTGTAATTGTAATTGTAATTGTAATTGTAATTGTAATTGTAATTGTAATTGTTATTGTAATTGTAATTGTAATTGTAATTGTAATTGTAATTGTAATTGTAATTGTATTTGTAATTGTAATTGTATTTGTAATTGTAATTGTAATTGTAATTGTAATTGTAATTGTAATTGTAATTGTAATTGTAATTGTAATTGTACTTGTAATTGTAATTGTAATTGTAATTGTAATTGTAATTGTAATTGTAATTGTAATTGTAATTGTAATTGTAATTGTAATTGTAATTGTAATTGTAATTTTAATTGTAATTGTAATTGTAATTGTAATTGTAATTGTAATTGTAATTGTAATTGTAATTCTAATTGTAATTGTAATTGTAATAGTAATTTTAATTGTAATTGTAATTGTAATTGTAATTGTAATTGTAATTGTAATTGTAATTGTAATTGTAA
Organism: Ctenicera cuprea; assembly: GCA_958336395.1. Classification (NCBI taxonomy): domain Eukaryota; kingdom Metazoa; phylum Arthropoda; class Insecta; order Coleoptera; family Elateridae; genus Ctenicera; species Ctenicera cuprea. The sequence goes on from CATVIB010000394.1 coordinate 34,858, forward strand.
TTGTAATTGTAATTGTAATTGTAATTGTAATTGTAATTGTAATTGTAATTGTAATTGTAGTTGTAATTGTAATTGTAATTGTAATTGTAATTGTAATTGTAATTGTAATTGTAATTGTAATTGTAATTGTAATTGTAATTGTAATTGTAATTGTAATTGTAATTGTAATTGTAATTGTAATTGTAATCGTAATTGTAATTGTAATTGTAATTGTAATTGTAATTGTAATTGTAATTGTAATTGTAATTGTAATTGTAATTGTAATTGTAATTTTAATTGTAATTTTAATTGTAATTGTAATTGTAATTGTAATTGTAATTGTAATTGTAATTGTAATTGTAATTGTAATTGTAATTGTAATTGTAATTGTAATTGTAATTGTAATTGTAATTGTAATTGTAATTGTAATTGTAATTGTAATTGTAATTGTAATTGTAATTGTAATTGTAATTGTAATTGTAATTGTAATTGTAATTGTAATTGTAATTGTAATTGTAATTGTAATTGTAAGTGTAATTGTAATTGTAATTGTAATTGTAATTGTAATTGTAATTGTAATTGTAATTGCAATTGTAATTGTAATTGTAATTGTAATTGTAATTGTAATTGTAATTGTAATTGTAATGGTAATTGTAATTGTAATTGAAATTGTAATTGTAATTGTAATTGTAATTGTAATTGTAATTGTAATTGTAATTTTAATTTAATTGAAATTGTAATGTAATTGTAATTGTAATTGTAATTGTAATTGTAATTGTAATTGTAATTGAAATTGTAATTGTAATTGTAATTGTAATTGTAATTGTAATTGTAATTGTAATTGTAATTGTAATTGTAATTGTAATTGTAATTGTAATTGTAATTGTAATTGTAATTGTAATTGTAATTGTAATTGTAATTGTAGTTGTAATTGTAATTGTAATTGTAATTGTAATTGTAATTGTAATTGTAATTGTAATTGTAATTGTAATTGTAATTGTAAATGTAATTGTAATTGTAATTGTAATTGTAATTGTAATTGTAATTGTAATTGTAATTGTAATTGTAATTGTAATTGTAATTGTAATTGTAATTGTAATTGTAATTGTAATTGTAATGGTAATTGTAATTGTAATTGTAATTGTAATTGTGATTGTAATTGTAATTGTAATTGTAATTGTAATTGTAATTGTAATTGTAATTGTAATTGTAATTGTAATTGTAATTGTAATTGTAATTGTAACTGTAACTGTAATTGTAATTGTAATTGTAATTGTAATTGTAATTGTAATTGTAATTGTAATTGTAATTGTAATTGTAATTGTAATTGTAATTGTAATTGTAATTGTAATTGTAATTGTAATTGTAATTGTAATTGTAATTGTAATTGTAATTGTAATTGTAATTGTAATTGTAATTGTAATTGTAATTGTAATTGTAATTGTAATTGTAATTGTAATTGTAATTGTAATTGTAATTGTAATTGTAATTGTAATTGTAATTGTAATTGTAATTGTAATTGTAATTGTAATTGTAATTGTAATTGTAATTGTAATTGTAATTGTAATTGTAAGTGTAATTGTAATTGTAATTGTAATTGTAATTGTAATTGTAATTGTAATTGCAATTGTAATTGTAATTGTAATTGTAATTGTAATTGTAATTGTAATTGTAATTGTAATGGTAATTGTAATTGTAATTGAAATTGTAATTGTAATTGTAATTGTAATTGTAATTGTAATTGTAATTGTAATTTAATTTAATTGAAATTGTAATTGTAATTGTAATTGTAATTGTAATTGTAATTGTAATTGTAATTGTAATTGAAATTGTAATTGTAATTGTAATTGTAATTGTAATTGTAATTGTAATTGTAATTGTAATTGTAATTGTAATTGTAATTGTAATTGTAATTGTAATTGTAATTGTAATTGTAATTGTAATTGTAATTGTAATTGTAGTTGTAATTGTAATTGTAATTGTAATTGTAATTGTAATTGTAATTGTAATTGTAATTGTAATTGTAATTGTAATTGTAATTGTAATTGTAAATGTAATTGTAATTGTAATTGTAATTGTAATTGTAATTGTAATTGTAATTGTAATTGTAATTGTAATTGTAATTGTAATTGTAATTGTAATTGTAATTGTAATTGTAATTGTAATTGTAATTGTAATTGTAATTGTAATTGTAATTGTAATTGTGATTGTAATTGTAATTGTAATTGTAATTGTAATTGTAATTGTAATTGTAATTGTAATTGTAATTGTAATTGTAATTGTAATTGTAATTGTAACTGTAATTGTAATTGTAATTGTAATTGTAACTGTAATTGTAATTGTAATTGTAATTGTAATTGTAATTGTAATTGTAATTGTAATTGTAATTGTAATTGTAATTGTAATTGTAATTGTAATTGTAATTGTAATTGTAATTGTAATTGTAATTGTAATTGTAATTGTAATTGTAATTGTAATTGTAATTGTAATTGTAATTGTAATTGTAATTGTAATTGTAATTGTAATTGTAATTGTAATTGTAATTGTAATTGTAATTGTAATTGTAATTGTAATTGTAATTGTAATTGTAATTGTAATTGTAATTGTAATTGTATTTGTAATTTTAATTGTAATAATAATTGTAATTGTAATTGTAATTGTAATTGTAATTGTAATTGTAATTGTAATTGTAATTGTAATTGTAATTGTAGTTGTAATTGTAATTGTAATTGTAATTGTAATTGTAATTGTAATTGTAATTGTAATTGTAATTGTAATTGTAATTGTAATTGTAATTGTAATTGTAATTGTAATTGTAATTGTAATTGTAATTTTAATTGTAATTGTAATTGTAATTGTAATTGTAATTGTAATTGTAATTGTAATTGTAATTGTAATTGTAATTGTAATTGTAATTGTAATTGTAATTGTAATTGTAATTGTAATTGTAATTGTAATTGTAATTGTAATTGTAATTGTAATTGTATTTGTAATTGTAATTGTAATTGTAATTGTAATTGTAATTGTAATTGTAATTGTAATTGTAATTGTAATTGTAATTGAATTGTAATTGAAATTGTAATTGTAATTGTAATTGTAATTGTAATAGTAATTGTAATTGTAATTGTAATTGTAATTGTAATTGTAATTGTAATTGTAATTGTAATTGTAATTGTAATTGTAATTGTAATTGTAATTGTAATTGTAATTGTAATTGTAATTGTAATTGTAATTGTAATTGTAATTGGAATTGGAATTGGAATTGGAATTGGAATTGTAATTGTAATTGTATATTGTAATTGTAATTGTAATTGTAATTGTAATTGTAATTGTAATTGTAATTGTATTGTAATTGAAATTGTAATTGTAATTGTAATTGTAATTGTAATTGTAATTGTAATTGTAATTGTAATTGCAATTGTAATTGCAATTGTAATTGTAGTTGTAATTGTAATTGTAATTGTAATTGTAATTGTAATTGTAATTGTAATTGTAATTGTAATTGTAATTGTAATTGTCATTGTAATTGTAATTGTAATTGTAATTGTAATTGTAATTGTAATTGTAATTGTAATTGTAATTGTAATTGTAATTGTAATTGTCATTGTAATTGTAATTGTAATTGTAATTGTAATTGTAATTGTAATTGTAATTGTAATTGTAATTGTAATTTTAATTGTAATTGTAATTGTAATTTTAATTGTAATTGTAATTGTAATTGTAATTGTAATTGTAATTGTAATTGTAATTGTAATTTAATTGTAATTGTAATTGTAATTGTAATTGTAATTGTAATTGTAATTGTAATTGTAATTGTAATTGTAATTGTAATTGGAATTGGAATTGGAATTGGAATTGTATTTGTAATTGTAATTGTAATTGTAATTGTAATTGTAATTGTAATTGTAATTGTAATTGTAATTGTAATTGTAATTGTAATTGTAATTGTAATTGTAATTGTAATTGTAATTGTAATTGTAATTGTAATTGTAATTGTAATTGTAATTGTAATTGTAATTGTAATTGTAATTGTAATTGTAATTGTAATTGTAATTGTAATTGGTAATTGTAATTGTAATTGTAATTGTAATTGTAATTGTAATTGTAATTGTAATTGTAATTGTAATTGTAATTGTAATTGTAATTGTAATTGTAATTGTAATTGTAATTGTAATTGTAATTGTAATTGTAATTGTAATTGTAATTGTAATTGTAATTGTAATTGTAATTGTAATTGTAATTGTAATTGTAATTGTAATTGTAATTGTAATTGTAATTGTAATTGTAATTGTAATTGTAATTGTAATTGTAATTGTAATTGTAATTGTAATTGTAATTGTAATTGTAATTGTAATTGTAATTGTAATTGTAATTGTAATTGTAATTGTAATTGTAATTGTAATTGTAATTGTAATTGTAATTGTAATTGTAATTGTAATTGTAATTGTAATTGTAATTGTAATTGTAATTGTAATTCTAATTGTAATTGTAATAGTAATTTTAATTGTAATTGTAATTGTAATTGTATTGTAATTGTAATTGTAATTGTAATTGTAATTGTAATTGTAATTGTAATTGTAACTGTAATTGTAATTGTAACTGTAATTGTAATTGTAATTGTAATTGTAATTGTAATTGTAATTGTAATTGTAATTGTAATTGTAATTGTAATTGTAATTGTAATTGTAATTGTAATTGTAATTGTAATTGTAATTGTAATTGTAATTGTAATTGTAATTGTAATTGTAATTGTAATTGTAATTGTAATTGTAATTGTAATTGTAATTGTAATTGTAATTGTAATTGTAATTGTAGTTGTAATTGTAATTGTAAATTGTAATTGTAATTGTAATTGTAATTGTACTTGTAATTGTAATTGTAATTGTAATTGTAATTGTAATTGTAATTGTAATTGTAATTGTAATTGTAATTGTATTGTAATTGTAATTGTAATTGTAATTGTAATTGTAATTGTAATTGTAATTGTAATTGTAATTGTTATTGTAATTGTAATTGTAATTGTAATTGTATTGTAATTGTAATTGTAATTGTAATTGTAATTGTAATTGTAATTGTAATTGTAATTGTAATTGTAATTGTAATTGTAATTGTAATTGTAATTGTAATTGTAATTGTAATTGTAATTGTAATTGTAATTGTAATTGTAATTGTAATTGTAATTGTAATTGTAATTGTAATTGTAATTGTAATTGTAATTGTAAATGTAATTGTAATTGTAATAGTAGTTGTAATTGTAATTGTAATTGTAATTGTAATTGTAATTGTAATTGTAATTGTATTGTAATTGTAATTGTAATTGTAATTGTAATTGTAATTGTAATTGTAATTGTAATTGTAATTGTAATTGTAATTGTATTGTAATTGTAATTGTATTGTAATTGTAATTGTAATTGTAATTGTAATTGTAATTGTAATTGTAATTGTAATTGTAATTGTAATTGTAATTGTAATTGTAATTGTAATTGTAATTGTAATTGTAATTGTAATTCTAATTGTAATTGTAATAGTAATTTTAATTGTAATTGTAATTGTAATTGTAATTGTAATTGTAATTGTAATTGTAATTGTAATTGTAATTGTAATTGTAACTGTAATTGTAATTGTAACTGTAATTGTAATTGTAATTGTAATTGTAATTGTAATTGTAATTGTAATTGTAATTGTAATTGTAATTGTAATTGTAATTGTAATTGTAATTGTAATTGTAATTGTAATTGTAATTGTAATTGTAATTGTATTGTAATTGTAATTGTAATTGTAATTGTAATTGTAATTGTAATTGTAATTGTAATTGTAATTGTAATTGTAATTGTAATTGTAATTGTAATTGTAATTGTAATTGTAATTGTAATTGTAATTGTAATTGTAATTGTAATTGTAGTTGTAATTGTAATTGTAATTGTAATTGTAATTGTAATTGTAATTGTACTTGTAATTGTAATTGTAATTGTAATTGTAATTGTAATTGTAATTGTAATTGTAATTGTAATTGTAATTGTAATTGTAATTGTAATTGTAATTGTAATTGTAATTGTAATTGTAATTGTAATTGTAATTGTAATTGTTATTGTAATTGTAATTGTAATTGTAATTGTAATTGTAATTGTAATTGTAATTGTAATTGTAATTGTAATTGTAATTGTAATTGTAATTGTAATTGTAATTGTAATTGTAATTGTAATTGTAATTGTAATTGTAATTGTATTGTAATTGTAATTGTAATTGTAATTGTAATTGTAATTGTAATTGTAATTGTAATTGTAATTGTAATTGTAATTGTAATTGTAATTGTAAATGTAATTGTAATTGTAATAGTAGATGTAATTGTAATTGTAATTGTAATTGTAATTGTAATTGTAATTGTAATTGTAATTGTAATTGTAATTGTAATTGTAATTGTAATTGTAATTGTAATTGTAATTGTAATTGTAATTGTAATTGTAATTGTAATTGTAATTGTAATTGTAATTGTAATTGTAATTGTAATTGTAATTGTAATTGTAATTGTAATTGTAATTGTAATTGTAATTGTAATTGTAATTGTAATTGTAATTATAATTGTAATTGTAATTGTAATTGTAATTGTAATTGTAATTGTAATTGTAATTGTAATTGTAATTGTAATTGTAATTGTAATTGTAATTGTAATTGTAATTGTAATTGTAATTGTAATTGTAATTGTAATTGTAATTGTAATAGTAATTGTAATTGTAATTGTAATTGTAATTGTAATTGTAATTGTAATTGTAATTGTAATTGTAATTGTAATTGTAATTGTAATTGTAATTGTAATTGTAATTGTAATTGTAATTGTATTGTAATTGTAATTGTAATTGTAATTGTAATTGTAATTGTAATTGTAATTGTAATTGTAATTGCAATTGTAATTGTAATTGTAATTGTCATTGTAATTGTAATTGTAATTGTAATTGTAATTGTACTTGTAATTGTAATTGTAATTGTAATTGTAATTGTAATTGTAATGTAATTGTAATTGTAATTGTAATTGTAATCGTAATTGTAATTGTAATAGTAATTGTAATTGTAATTGTAACTGTAATTGTAATTGTAATTGTAATTGTAATTGTAATTGTAATTGCAATTGTAATTGTAATTGTAATTGTAATTGTAATTGTAATTGTAATTGTAATTGTAATTGTAATTGTAATTGTAATTGTAATTGTATTTCTAATTGTAATTGTAATTGTAATTGTAATTGTAATTGTAATTGTAATTGTAATTGTAATTGTAATTGTAATTGTAATTGTAATTGTAATTGTAATTGTAATTGTAATTGTAATTGTAATTGTAATTGTAATTGTAATTGTAATTGTAATTGTAATTGTAATTGTAATTGTAATTGTAATTGTAATTGTAATTGTAATTGTAATTGTAATTGTAATTGTAATTGTAATTGCAATTGCAATTGTAATTGTAATTGTAATTGTAATTGTAATTGTAACTGTAATTGTAATTGTAATTTATTGTAATTGTAATTGTAATTGTAATTGTAATTGTAATTGTAATTGTAATTGTAATTGTAATTGTAATTGTAATTGTAATTGTAATTGTAATTGTAATTGTAATTGTAATTGTAATTGTAATTGTATTGTAATTGTAATTGTAATTGTAATTGAAATTGTAATTGTAAGTGTAATTATAATTGTAATTGTAATTGTAATTGTAATTGTAATTGTAATTGTAATTGTAATTGTAATTGTAATTGTAATTGTAATTGTAATTGTAATTGTAATTGTAATTGTAATTGTAATTGTAATAGTAATTGTAATTGTAACTGTAATTGTAATTGTAATTGTAATTGTAATTGTAATTGTAATTGTAATTGTAATTGTAATTGTAAATGTAATTGTAATTGTAATTGTAATTGTAATTGTAGTTGTAATTGTAATTGTAATTGTAATTGTAATTGTAATTGTAATTGTACTTGTAATTGTAATTGTAATTGTAATTGTAATTGTAATTGTAATTGTAATTGTAATTGTAATTGTAATTGTAATTGTAATTGTAATTGTAATTGTAATTGTAATTGTAATTGTAATTGTAATTGTAATTGTTATTGTAATTGTAATTGTATTGTAATTGTAGTATTGTAATTGTAATTGTAATTGTAATTGTAATTGTAATGTAATTGTAATTGTAAGTATTGTAATTGTAATTGTAATTGTAATTGTAATTGTAATTGTAATTGTAATTGTAATTGTAATTGTAATTGTAATTGTAATTGTAATTGTAATTGTATTGTAATTGTAATTGTAATTGTAATTGTAATTGTAATTGTAAATGTAATTGTAATTGTAATAGTAGTTGTAATTGTAATTGTAATTGTAATTGTAATGTAATTGTAATTGTAATTGTAATTGTAATTGTAATTGTAATTGTAATTGTAATTGTAATTGTAATTGCAATTGTAATTGTAATTGTAATTGTAATTGTAATTGTAATTGTAATTGTAATGTAATTGTAATTGTAATTGTAATTGTAATTGTAATTGTAATTGTAATTGTAATTGTAATTGTAATTGTAATTGTAATTGTAATTATTAATTGTAATTGTAATTGTAATTGTAATTGTAATTGTAATTGTAATTGTAATTGTAATTGTAATTGTAATTGTAATTGTAATTGTAATTGTAATTGTAATTGTAATTGTAATTGTAATTGTAATTGTAATAGTAATTGTAATTGTAATTGTAATTGTAATTGTAATTGTAATTGTAATTGTAATTGTAATTGTAATTGTAATTGTAATTGTAATTGTAATTGTAATTGTAATTGTATTTGTAATTGTAATTGTAATTGTAATTGTAATTGTAATTGTAATTGTAATTGTAATTGTAATTGCAATTGTAATTGTAATTGTAATTGTCATTGTAATTGTAATTGTAATTGTAATTGTACTTGTAATTGTAATTGTAATTGTAATTGTAATTGTAATTGTAATTGTAATTGTAATTGTAATTGTAATTGTAATTGTAATCGTAATTGTAATTGTAATAGTAATTGTAATTGTAATTGTAACTGTAATGTAATTGTAATTGTAATTGTAATTGTAATTGTAATTGCAATTGTAATTGTAATTGTAATTGTAATTGTAATTGTAATTGTAATTGTAATTGTAATTGTAATTGTAATTGTAATTGTAATTGTATTTCTAATTGTAATTGTAATTGTAATTGTAATTGTAATTGTAATTGTAATTGTAATTGTAATTGTAATTGTAATTGTAATTGTAATTGTAATTGTAATTGTAATTGTAATTGTAATTGTAATTGTAATTGTAATTGTAATTGTAATTGTAATTGTAATTGTAATTGTAATTGTAATTGTAATTGCAATTGCAATTGTAATTGTAATTGTAATTGTAATTGTAATTGTAATTGTAATTGTAATTGTAATTGTAATTGTAATTGTAATTGTAATTGTAATTGTAATTGTAATTGTAATTGTAATTGTAATTGTAATTGTAATTGTAATTGTAATTGTAATTGTAATTGTAATTGTAATTGTAATTGTAATTGTAATTGTAATTGTATTGTAATTGTAATTGTAATTGTAATTGTAATTGTAATTGTAATTGTAATTATAATTGTAATTGTAATTGTAATTGTAATTGTAATTGTAATTGTAATTGTAATTGTAATTGTAATTGTAATTGTAATTGTAATTGTAATTGTAATTGTAATTGTAATAGTAATTGTAATTGTAACTGTAATTGTAATTGTAATTGTAATTGTAATTGTAATTGTAATTGTAATTGTAATTGTAATTGTAATTGTAAATGTAAATTGTAATTGTAATTGTAATTGTAATTGTAATTGTAATTGTAATTGTAATTGTAATTGTAATTGTAATTGTAATTGTAATTGTAATTGTAATTGTAATTGTAATTGTAATTGTATTGTAATTGTAATTGTAATTGTAATTGTAATTGTAATTGTAATTGTAATTGTAATTGTAATTGTAATTGTAATTGTAATTGTAATTGTAATTGTAATTGTAATTGTAATTGTAATT